>JAQQSW010009103.1:0-13311 GCA_028646575.1 Pseudocheirus occidentalis
CTGCCCCAAATAACACTAATTGTTAATTATAATTTGTCCAGTCTGATGGGTGTGAGCTGTTTTAATTTGTGATTTTATTAGTAATTTTAGACATTTTTTCATGTAGTTGGCAGTTTGTCTTTCCTCTTTTCAAAACTTCCTATTCATGTGCTTTGATCACTTAGTGGAGAATGAATCGTGTTTTTATTTATTTACATCAATTCCTTATATAATGTGGGTATCACATTATCAGTTTGTTACAAAGATTTTTCCCCCCAATTGTTTCTGTTCTAATTCAAAATCTTTTCAATTCTATGTAATCAAAACTATCCATTTTTATCTCCCATAGATAACCCTTCTTTGGTAAAGAATTTTTTCCCTATCCATAGCTGTGAAAGATATCTCCTATTTTCCTATGTTTTATATAACTTTAAAAATCTAGGTCACATATATATTTGGACCTTCTAGTAGCATACATTGTAAAATGCTGACTATTCTAAATTTCTGCCCAACTACTTTCCAAGCTGCCCAGTTGTTGTGTCAAAGAGTGAGTCCTTATCACAATAATTGTAATCCTTGGAATTATTATTATTTTGCTTTCTGGAGGGGGGAAGGTAGGGCAATTGGTGTTAAGTGACTTGCCCAAGGTCACATGGCTAATGTCAGGTCTCTAAGGCTGGATATGAACTCAGGTCCTCCTGATTCCAGGAACAGTGTTCTATTCACTGTGCCACCTATCCTCCCCAATCCTTGGAATTACTGAACATGTGAATGTGTTTGATTGCTTCTGGGTCTTACATACCTAATTTGTTTCACTGATTAACTTTTGTAATTTTTAATCAGCATCAGGGGTTTTTTTAAAAATTAGGATTATTGCTTTGCTTTATTGTGTGAAATAGTATTATTAGGATTCCTTCTTTCCCATTTTTTTTTGTGATTTCCCCTTGAGATTCTTGACCTTTTTTGTTCTTCTAGATCAGTGGTTCTCAACCTTCCTAATGCTGCAACCCTTTAATACTCATATGTGGGTGTATATGCATGTGGGTAGACCCATGGATAGAGGAGCGGTGTCTCAGTTCCTAAGACAATCGGAAATACGTGTTTTCTGATGGTCTTAGGTGACCCTGTTTGACCCCCAAAGGGGTTGTGACCCACAGGTTGAGAACCGCTGTTCCAGATGAATTACATTATTTTTTCTAATTCTGTAAAGTAACTACTTTGGTTTTATTGCTATAGCACTGAATCTGTAAGATAGAATTGTTATTTTTATCATATTAACACGAATCAACATCAACGTCAAATGAATCAATATGTTGTCCCAAATTATTTGGCTGTCTGTATTTCAGTAAAGAACATTTTGTGTTCAATGAACTCATTTATGAAAAAGCACTTATTAAGCTCTTACTATAGGCAACTAGAGATAAGAATAAAAAATTATGATTGTTCCTATAATTCAAGAAGTGCACATTCTAATAGTGGAGACCATACATACATACATGTGTGGCAGATGGTAATACATCATCTTTAATGCCATTTCCACTGAAAAAGTTAAATCAGTTCCTGAAGTTGAATCATTTGACAATGGCAAAGAATTTGGTAGCAAACTCTTTTTTATAAGTTTTCAGTAGGTATGAAAGCAGCAGATACACATTCTATTGCTGTTCTGAAGTCAGTGATTTTTCTGGGTTTATTTTCTATGTTGCTACTTTACTAAAGCAATTCCATTTAATTATGTTGAATCTTTAGGATTTTCTAAACAAACCATTATATTATTTGCAAAACGATAATTTTCCTTTCTCATTACACATGCTTATTCTCTCAATTTTTCTTTATACAGCGGTTGACACCTTGCTGTCTTCCATGTCTGATCAAGACCCAAGTCCTTCAGAGCATGCTTCAGCCCCATCCATCGCCCATTCTGCAAGGGCAAGTCTTCACATGCTTGGGGTAGATGGCCCCCCCTAACACACCAAGGGTTCGATGCCCAGTTTGGCCCATCTGCCCAGACACTGCGGGTGGGCACCAAAGGAGGATGAGCAGCCCTGAAAAGAACTTAACAAGCCTTTACATCAGAGGTGCTAGTCCTCCCCATACACACCATTTTCTATGTTTACCCCCCATACGCTCCAGTTTGTAGCGTGTAGTCTTTTCCTAATATTCCTAATTCTGTGTAAATCTCGGCTCTTCTACATAAAAAGAGTGTGATTCTTGTCAGGTTACTGTCTTTCTGAGCTTGGGAGTTTTACTAAGGGTCTCCAACGCCCCTTCCAGTTCTAACTGCAATCCACGTTTTCCCCTTTCCTACTGGGAGGGGATCACTCCCTCTAGGGGGTGCTGCAGGATCTGCAGCAAATGCCTCTGTCACGTAACCCAGAGGTGGCTTAGTAAGTACGAGTGGAGCAGCGAAGCCCAGAGAACTCTCACTACCGCAACCCCACGGTGGGGATTCACCGTACTAACCACAGCGTCACACACGCACTCCGACCCTGAGACACCAGTGCGCGCGCGTACATGCTCCCCCCCCCCCCCCCCGCGAGCTGTACTGACTGAAGGCCTGCACTCAGCTGACCGTGGCGCCAGACTTGCGGGCGCAGCCCATGCATGCTTTCTCACCTACCCGGCTTGTGCCTACCCTGTCCCACCTCCCCCAATCCCGAGAGGAGCCTCCAGGGCCGCGGCGTCCTCGGCATCTGGGCCAGGACTGGGGGCTGCAGCCGCCGCCAGCAAGGGGCATCTATGGAGGCATCGCGGCTGCCCTAGGACCAAGAGAGGCGCCGGGACCTGGAGAGCGGCTCCTGCTGCCGCGGCTCAGGCGGAACGGCGCTAGCAGTCCCTGAGGACCACCATGAGCGGGAGCAGCGCGGCCCCCGGCCCCGGCTCCGGCCCGTCTTCGGCCCCCAGCCGCTTCGCCCATTACTTCGTGCTGTGCGGGATTGACGCGGACAGCGGGCTGGAGCCTGATGAGCTAGCGGGTGAGTGCAGGATTCGGCCCAGGCTTGTGGGGAGGAGGGAGGCGGGGAAGGAAGCCAGCTCCTTCCTTTATTCTTCTCCCCGGGCGCAGGCAGGGACTGAGGGGCGCTGGGCAATCACCTCTGCCCAGGTGGATCACAGCCTCTTTGGGGCGCCGGAGCAGGACCGCCCGCTGCCTCGGCTCCTGCTGGATGACGTCGTTATTTCTCCTGCTTAAGGGGCGAACTGCGCAGCCTTCGCACCCCCTCCGGCGCCGGACTACTTAAGCAGCCCCGGGACTATTAATAAAGGGGGGAAGGAGGGCCGTTGATCGAGGAAGAGAGGAGAAGAGAGGAGAGATGCTGAGGATCGCTGCGCGCCCTGTGACTGGAGGGCACCTTGCACAGCTTGCCTTGTTTCCACAGGCCTCTGCAGCGGCTTGTTGTAGATAGAGGATCTCTTTTTAGCTCCGGGGCTTTGCTAGTGACTAGTGACTAGGGGGCTAGTGACACCGGCCCCCCCCCGTGATTGACACCTCTTGTTCTCCCCTTGCGAAGATTCGGTCCCCAAAAGTAGTGCGGCGTGAAGGGGTCAGAAAAGGTGTCCCCCTAGGAGACACGAAAGATGACCATTGGCCATTTACTTTGTGGCCAGCTTGCCCATGTTTTCTTCGGAGGCAGCTAAAGTGTCGGCAGGGACTGATTATATCACAAAGGGATGCGCGGCTCCATTCAAGCTTGAATCTTCCGGGGGTTTTGTGTGCTAATGGCTCTGTAAAGATGAAAGGATTAACTTGGGGAATTTTGTGGATTTGGCAAAGATTTGGGGTCAGAGAACTACCAAAACAACCTTTGGACCCGTTAGACCTGGAGTCACATGATCTGTTAGATCGCGGTTGCATATCTTGAACCTTACGCTAATTCAAGTAGTTGAATATTTTTCTTGTGGTACAAGCGTCCTTTTTCTTGTTCAATTCATGGCGCAGTGCAGGACTGAGCTAGGCAGCCCAGTGCCAGGGGATGGAGATCGGTGCCTTGGAGTCGGGGCTGGGGTGTTGCCAATGTGGAGAAGAGTCGAAGTCTGTATTATAGAAGTAGGACAGATTTCACTTTGAAAATTAGCTCACCAAATTATTTCAGCAAAATTATATGGTATTTAAACCCAGCCTTCTGCTTGCTCCCCACCCCCAGCCCAATGTAGCAAGTGTCACAAGTGTCACCCCTTGAACTTTATTTGTGTAACTTTTAAACACTGTTACGTCATAACCTTCCAGATCAGCTTCTAGATGTACCTTTGGACATAATGATAGCTCAGGTTTATATAGGCCTTCCAGTTTACATTGCACTTTCCCCCAACTTGCTCTTAGTAACACATGATTTGTTTTTTATCTTTTGGAGGGAACTTTGGAACAGTTTTAGAAAATTTGACAACTATTTACATTTCATTTTATTCAGGATACATTTTCAAGTAAAACGTTTTTTTTAAAGCCCACTATGTGCCCAGGCACTGTGCTAAATAAACTGTAGGGATGTAAAGACCAATCATGATCCCAGTTTTCAAGGAGCTTAACATCAAATGAAAGGAATAATAGGCGAACAGTTGTATGAGAACAGGATATGCACAGGCTAAATTGTAGATAATCCACAGAGGAAAGGCACTAGCATCAAGGGGGATTGGGAAGGACCTCTTGTAGAATGCAGAATTTTTGCTACATCTTGATGGAAGCTAAGGAAGTGAAAAGGTAGGGATGAGGAAGAAGAGAATCCTGGAAGAAATAATCCTGTTAAAATGTACTGATTTAGGTGATGGGGTGTTACCTGCAAGGAACATCAGGGATGCCAAATGTCATTGGATCATAGAAAATGTGCAAAGGAGAAAGCTGGAAAAGTAGGAAGGGATCAAGTTATGAAGGACTTTAATAACCAAATAAGATTTTATGTCAGATCCTAGAGATAAGAGGGAGCCACTGGAGTTTATTAGATGGGGGATAACATTGTCAGACCTGTGTTTTCAGGAAGATCAATTTGACAAAAGGGATGTCATCTGGGATGGCCTAGAATGGGGAAATTTAAAGTAGAAAGACCAACCAAGGTTATTGAAATAGTGCAGGTCGTGAGATCTTGGGCAAGCCACAACCCCAGTTGCCCCTCCAAAAACAAACAAAAAACCAGTCCAGGTGCAGTTGTGAGGGCCTACTCCAGATTGAAGACAGTTTCAGAGGAGAGAAAGGGGCATATAGGAAAGAAGTCAAAATGGCAGAATTGGCAGGTCAGAACTTGGCAGCAGATTGAACTTGGGGGGTTAGAGAGAAGAGTGAATAATCAAGTATAACACCTAGGTTAGGAGTCTTCATGACTGGGAGGATAGTGGTGCCCTTGACAGTAATAGGACAATTTTGATAAGAGGAGGGCTTACGGAGCAAGTGATAATGAGTTCAGTTTTGGATGTGTTGAATTAAAATGTCTACAAGACCACCAACTATGTCTGATAGGCAGTTAGAAATGTGAGACTGGGAGTCAGGAAAGAAGTTAGGGCTAGATAGATCTGAGAATCATTGGTATAGAGATGATAATTGAATCTGTATTAACTGATGATATCGTCATAGAGGAGAAGCTAAGAGGGCCCAGGAAGCAAGTATTCTGGAGGTTGATAGAAATTGGCTAATAAATATGAATTTGTCTTTCTGGAAATGATCAGGTTTTTACTATAGTTTTTCTTACCAAATTGTTTTCCTGCCTCCAAAAAGACTTAGTTGGTATTTTAAGCATAAAATCCTCTTTTTTGCTTCATTTAATTTGTAATATAATGAATTTATACTCTTCAGGTTTTTGAAACATAGGTTAAACATACAAGGTTAAGTTAACAAAGATCTGTCTTCCAGTCTCCAAACCTCTAGATTTTATTCATTTTTTAAAATGAAAAAGTTTGTATTTTATTGATGTTTTGTTTTTACGTTACAAACATTTGCAAATTACTTCATAAGATTTAGGTAAGTTTCCATGTTTTTTTTTAAATCATCTATTTCCTCCTTTCTTAATATTCCATTACTCATTTGATGGGCTTCTTCTGTTAGTTTCTAGTTTTTGCCACCCCAAAAAGAGCTGCTATATATTTTTGTACTCAAAGGAACTTTTCTTCTTTCTTTGATTTTTTTTTTTAGGTGTAGAAGTAGCAATGATACGTATAGGTGCATTAAAGTCAGTGACTTTGTGTATAATTCCAAACTGCTTTGCAGAATGGTTGTACCTCTTCAAAGGTCTGCCTGTACTGCATGTTTATGCTCATTTTTACACAGTTCCTCCAACATTTATTACTTTCCTTTTTTGATGTCTTTGTACTCTGAGAGGTGTGAGATGGAATCTCAGAAATGACTTAATTTGCATTTTTCTAATTAGTACTGATTTAGAGCATTTTTTTCAGAATATGGCTATGAATAACCTGGATTTCTTCCCTTGAGAACTGACCTCATATCTTTAGACCATTTATTCATTGGGGAATGACTCTTGTACTTTTAAATTTGAATCATATATATATACATATATATACACACACACATGTGTATACATATATATGATTCAAATGTATATATGTAAAAAAAATTGGAAATTTGATCTTTATCAGAGAGTTTTTTTGTTTATAGAAACTGGAAAGATGTTTTCCCCTCAGTTGTTTCCCTTTTAATCTTAGCTTTTATTGAGTTTGTGCAAAAGGTTTTAAATTTTATATAATCAAAATGATCCATTTTATCTTCTGTGATTCTCTTTATTCTTTGATCATGAACTTTTCTCCAGTTCATAGATCTGGTAGATAATTTTTTTCATGTTTCCTTAATTTGTTATAGACAACTTCCCTTGTGCTTCTCCCCCAAGACCTGAGAAGATTAAGATTGATCCTGTATCATTTTTTATTGATTCTATTTGCAAGTAATTGATTTTGCCGGTACTTGCTTTTGTCCTATAATTGCTTAAGTCATGGTTCTTTGTCTCTGAACTTAGTTCAGAGTTCAGCTGGCCTGATTAAGTTAAAAAAACTCAACTCTCCACCTCAAAGAATTTAACTGACCTTGGAGTAAGAATGCAAGGGAGTTTGTGTCTGCTATCTTTTTTCCACCGGGCTGTCCTTCAAGGATGACTGATTGGCTGTGTAAAAGTCTGAGTCACTATCTTGCTTCTTTACTCAATGAGCACTTCTTAGTCTCTTGAGAGAAGAAGCAGGGCCGTTGCTAGCCTTTGTTACCAAACTTCCATTCACTCATGTTGTTCCCTGCACTTTCGTTCTGTAACCAGTCAAGTGATCTTTAATTCCATGATGTCATCAACCCTTGTTCTGTACTTCTCAAAACCTGTATAATGAGAATTGTCCTTTGGCTCTGGGTCTTTGTCTTTAACAGAGGCAAACTATGACCCCATTTATTGACAGCATGCTCCTGCCATTAAATATTATCTTGTGGATATCTGCCTCAGTTTACTGTTTTGTTAAAATTCTATGGAATGACCCTGTCAAAGTTGAACATATTTTAGGAAGCACCACAGGTAAATAAGGACAGAGAATTTATAAAACTGGACTTTATAAAAAAAGCCAGGACACTTGCTAAAACTTACCAATATTATACCTGTTTTCTCATTTGTATCTATCTTAAGGAAGGTAGTTGGCTTAATGGATAGAGCACTGGGATTAGAATCAGGAAGACTCATCTTCATGAGATCAAATCTGGCTTTAGATACTTATTAGCTTTGTGACTCTGGGCAAGTCACTTAACTTTTGTCTTCCTCAGTTTCTTCAACTGTAAAATGAGCAACCTAATAGCACCTACTTTACAGATTGTTGTGAGAATAAAATAAGATAATATTATTATTATTAAATAATATAAAGCCTTTAGCATAGATTGGCACACAGTAGACACTTAACAAGTGCTTGTTCCCTTTTACCCTATGCCCCCATTTGGATGATTCCCTTACTGCTTCTGAGTCTTGTCTATCTTGTCGTGGACATATACTTGTATCCAAATAATATACGTCATAATTTGAGGCATAATAAGGGCACTGTGACATAGCATACAATAGAGAAAACTTGGTTACAAATCCTCTCTCACACGATACTCGCAAATTATATTATCCATCTAGTAATTTTTTTATTTTATTGATAAAAGATATAGACAAATGAATAAACTAAACATCCAATTTACTTGTAAACTACGTTTTGATCTCTCTTCTATGTCATTTTTCAGTTTTTGTTGTTGCTTTGTTTTCAGCATTTTACACTCACTGAGACTGATAATGGGTTGTTGTTGACATAATAAACTTAATTCTTTACTCTTATTCTTTATTTCTTATTTTACTCTTATTCTTTATGAGCCCATGAACCAGTGCATCCTTTAAGCAAAAATACGTAATTTTCTCTTTCAGCTGAAGAGAGATTTTCAACACAAATGTGGTTTTTTCTTGCCATGGGCCATGTTTATCAGTTATTCCTGACCATGTTACTAGATTTTCTTATGAGCAGAATTAAATTACAATTCTAATACCCATTTTACCTGCATAAAACCAAACCAAACCATATTTTTTTTTGGTGTGCTTTTCCAAAACCTTATTTTTGTCATGATTGAATTCAACTTTGCTTCCTTACTATTTGAACTCATATGTTTTATTACTGACGTCTTTAATTTTGTTAATTGTAAATTTCTGAGTGTTTCTACTGTTCTTTTTATATAGTAGCCACTATCTGTGGTACTAACTTGGAAGACATAGGTAGGCTGTTTTCTCCCTCTTCCCTTCATTTTTTGTTTAAGGCCTTTTCTATTTGCAAAATACTAAGAAAATATATTTTGCCAGTCCTTGGTAGGTGCACTCCATTGCTGGATGCACACTACAGTGACTACAATTTAAAATGTGGCCTGGAAATCCAAATCTGTTTATCAAATACCATCTTCTTAACCCCTTGTTAAGTTTGCTTTTATCTTCTGAAGCCCTGGTTTTTGATTACAGCAGATATGTATATGTGTGTGTATGCGTGTGTGTATAAATAAAAAATTAAGAAGACTGGATGGATTGCATATGTGTATGTATATATGCCACATTTGTCCCTAGTTTTTCTGTGTTGCTTTTCCAAATTCAAGGCAAAGATTTCTAGAGTTTTAGGATGGAATCTCACCTAATTCTGAGCATCTCTTACATTCATTCAACAAACTTTTGTTGAGCATCTCCATGCAGGCCCACCATGCTGAGTGCTGTCACAATTGTAGCACCAATGCAATGTTCACAGAAACAACAGTCATGATAAATATACCTGCATAGTGCTGGATCATAAAATAGAACCGACTCTCCATATAGAAGGCAGAAGCAAAACATTTATTCAGACACCAGAAAACCAAATCCCCAAACCAGTAAGCCTATTCCATTATAGTAGCAAAGAAGTTAATAAGCCATAACAGCACAGAGAGCCACAGCATCCTTTAGCCTTTCCACAAGCAAACACAAGACCAGTAATTACTCACAAGCCTATCTGTCTCCCTCAGAAGCATCCTCTCCTCCCAACCGTCTAGCTTACTCTGATTCCCACCTTCCTGTGTGCTCTGTCCCCCCCTTCCACAAACTCCTCCCACAACAGGCTTTGTGTGATTACATTCAGCCTATTACAGGTGTAGTGTATATTTTCAAAGCAGGGAAAGTCTTCACATTTCTTTAGGCTTATTAAAGGTCAGGGAAGATCTTCAATTCATTACAAGAAGTCTCTCCTCACTCTGGTTCATTCTTAATTTAACAGCCAAAGTGATGTTCTATGCTTCCATCCATCCATCTAACTGTCCATCTCTTCATTAATTTGACATCCTTGTCACTGCTGGAGGGATAGAGTCTTCACAAGATCTTCATCCATTTGTTTTGTTTTGTTTTTTGGTAGCATGGAGGGAAGGGAATTTCTTAGGAGCCCTGGAAAATTCCCTCATTGAATAATGCCTGCCAAATTGGCTAATGATCCCTCTGAACTTTCCTTGCTCTCTTCTCCCTTCTGAACCTGTAGAATTGTTTCTTTTAACCAAGGAGAGCCACCAGTGTTCTTCTGTCCCCACTGGACCTGGCTCTTAGAGGCATTCCCTGGGGCTAGTAATTTAAGTAGTCTGACTCAAGGACCTGCTTAGCACAGCTATTAAAGCATAAAATAGTAAACATTTGCCTTAGCTACTGGTGAAGGGAGTTTCCACGCCAGCAGTTCTTGGTGATCATGAAATCATAGGTCCTATATGTATTCCTGTATACATATATGTGTGTAGATGTTTGTGTTTGTATCTGTGTGTATGTGTATTCAGACATACACAGACATATACACAGACTTATAGGTGAAGAAGAGAACTTGGGCAAACATCTAATGAGCAACTATAAATGCATTTTATTAATTAGGTTCTTCTGACAAGATCATAGGATCCTATATTTAGAGATACAAAGTGACTTAAGGAGCATCTGTTAGGTTCATCACAGCCACATGACTTTACCATGCTTACAAAGGCAGTAGGTTAGAGCTAGGATTGGAACCTAAGCCCTGAATCTTCAAATCTAATACACTTTATGCTACAACATTTTTGTAGTGAAAACTACATGGGCAGGTACGTGGCACAGTTTATCGAGGGCAGGCCTGGACTCAGGAAGACCTATGTTCCAGTCAGACCTCAGACACTTACTGTGTGACTCTGGGCAAATCCATTAACCCTGTTTGCCTCAGTTTATTCATCTGTAAAGTGAGCTGGAGAAGCAAACCACTCCAGTATCTTTGTCAAGAAAATGCTAAAGAGGGTCATGAAGAGTCAGACGTGACTAAAAACACCAGCATTCTAATCCTGGTTCTATTATTAGTGTGGCCTTGGATGCTTTTATCTCGCTGGCCGCTGCCTTCTGTGAATTTGGAGGATTGGACAAGACTTTTAAGGCGCTCATTAGATTGGGAGACCTAGGTTCAAGTAATTCCTTTGATACTTTTATTGTGTGACTGGGCAAATCAATTAACCTTCCAGGAACACAGGCAGTTCTCTCAGAGTGTGTTATAGATGACTTGTCAGGACTGCCATGCATGTATTCATGAAATCACAGGTTTTAGTGGAGGGGGAAAAATGCCAGATGGACTGCATTGGATCTAAAGGTAGTTCAGTTATCAGAATGATCTTTAGTTCTTCAATTTAGTTCCTCAAAGCAGAGTGGAATAACTTTTAAATGTGGCCAAAGGATGCCTGACAGGTTGGAGTCACTGCCACAAATCATGCTCTAAGCTGTCTCTTGAGGTTCACGTGGTTGTTTTTAGCTTGGTATCTTGGCATAATGGATTCAGTAAGAACTTTGAGGAAGCAGGAGGCCAAAAAGTCCAAATTCAAACACTATATTGTAGCTTTCTGACAGAATTAAACAGTGTTAAGAACAGGAATGACTTCAGAGAGACTCTAGAACATTTCCCGTCTCAACCCCCCACCCTCTGCCATTTTATACATGACCAAACTAAAAATAACATTTTACAAGTAACATGATGTAGTGCAGGTAGTCCAGAGTTATCAATTCCTCTGAGACATTTCTACTTAGAAGTCCCACAAGAAGTCAATCTCAGCGTGTCTAATATCATACTTATTTGATTCCAAAAACTTACCATTTTCCAAATTCTCCAGTATTGATGACTTGTGCCACCCTCTTTCTGCTTATGTATATGTAGTATATGTAGTCTGGCATAGAAGCCAGGAAGACCTGGTTTCAAGTCTCTACCGGCTATGTGACCCTGGACAAGTCACTTAACCTCTCAAGTGCTCTAGATGATTCATTAAGTCTATAAATTGCTGAGAAGGTTGCTCTTTTGAGAATTCTCTGTACTAGTGAACTTACCAGTCCAGTTCTTATTCCTATTTAAGGTTTACAAAATATTTTCTTCATAGACTATAAATTTTCTTCATAGACTATAAATTGTGTCAGTTTAAGAGTTGAGTATTATTCATCTTTACCTAATTGTTGTTGTAGTTGTTATTAAGTTAATTAGTGACATTTGACTCTTTGTGACCCCATTTAGGGTTTTCTTGGCAAAAATCATGAAATGGTTTGCCGTTTCTTTTTCCAGCTCATTTTACAGATGAGGAACCTGAGACAAATTGGGTTAAGTGACTTGCCTGGGGTCAGCCTGGATTTGAACTTAGGTCCTGCCGAGTCCACAACCAGCACATTATCCACTGCATCACCTAGCTGTACCTGTTATATCTAACATGTATCCTCATTTCTTTCCTGAGTTCTAGTCCAGAGTTATCAATTCCTCTGAGACATTTTCACTTAGAAGTCCCACAAGAAGTCACACTCAGCGTGTCTAATATCGTACTTACTTGATTCCAAAAACTTATCCATTTTCCACATTCTCCAGTATTGGTGGCTTATACCACCCTCTTTCTAGTTTTATAGGATGAAACCTTGGGTTCATTCTTGACTCTACTCCTTCCTTCACTCCCAATAAGTTGCCAGATTTTGTCAATATTAAAACTCCATAGCATCTCTTACATCCGTCTCCTTTCCATTCACGTAGCTTCTACCTTAATTTAAGTCCCATCAACTTTTACCCAGATTATCAGTAGATAAATAGCTTCCATATTGGCTTTCCATTTTTCATTCTCTCCTCTTCTTAAAACTTTTTCCACAATCTGCCAAAACAATCCTTTTAACATGCATATATATATATATATATATATATATATATATATATCTTTATATATATATATATATGAACATACAACATTCCTTTCTCAAGAACTTTAATTTCATATTTTCTCTAGGGTATCAGCTTAACATTTAGAATTCTTACCAAAAGGAATCCTAGCAGATTTCTTTTATGATACAAGTATGGTGCTGATGCTTAAACCAGGAAGAGATAAAACAGAGGAAGGAAATACAGACCTATTTTTCTAATGAATATTGATGTAAACATTTTAAATAAAATATTCGCAAAGAGATTACAGTAATATATCACCACAATCATCCACTATGACCAGATAGGATTTATGCCAAGAACATGGGGTTGGTTCAGTATTAGTAAAACCATCAGTATAATTGTGTATCAAAAAAAAAACCCTAAAGAATTCATATGATTGTTTCAGAAGATGCAAAAAAAATCCCTCTTTTGGTGAAATAAACACTTGTTCTTATTAAAAACAGTAAAGAGCATAGGAATAAATGGAGCTTTCCTTAAAATGATAAATAACATCTGTAATGAGATAAACTAGAAGCCTTCCCAGTAATATCAGGGATGAAGCAAGGATACCTATTATCACTAATATTATTCAGTTTTGTACCAGGAATGTTAACTATAGCAATAAGAGAAGAAAAAGAAATAAAAGGAATTAGAATAGGCAATGAGGAAATTATGATGGAATACTTA
>JAQQSW010009104.1:0-13310 GCA_028646575.1 Pseudocheirus occidentalis
GTCTTCCTCCCGTTCCGTGCTTTGACCCTTTTTTTCCACAAAAAAGGATTCTAGAGTTTTATTGTTTTTATTTTGCTTCCTTTTCCTCATGTTGGCCAGTCAATTAATTGGTTGGGTTTTTTTAGCTCTGTGAAACTTTGCTTCCAAGGGGGGAAGCTCTGTTCCAAATCTCTGGAGTTTTCCCAACTGCCAGAGCTATTAGGGGGGTGTTGCAAGTCCTCCCAGCTTTGGCTTGCTGAAAGCGCTCCCCAGGACCACCACCCAAGACCACGATCTGGATCCAGGCTGCTCAATGCAAGAGCCCTTGGCCTTGATCAATCGATTCAGCCTGCCTGCTGAGTCTGCAGGCCAGGGACTCTGAAGCAACCTGGTGGGGGCTGCTGTGGGTTCCAGCAGTTCCCTTCCCCCACTGCTTCCTTGCCCTGGGGGCAGATTGGCCAAACTGCTTTACCACCCCCAAATTAATTTTCAAAGTTTCACTTTCACTAACTGTCTAGATCCCCTCAAGCAGGTGCTTTAGATTTTCTTCGAAGTAGACTCAAGCTGCGGCTTGGGAGGCTCACTCCTGCTTGCCGCCCTGGGGCCTGGCTTGCTTGCCTGGCCACAGCTGTGGTTTTGGGCTCCACTGCGGTTTTGGGCTTGGCGGTCTCTGCTCTGGTGCGAGCTGCCCCTCTCCCTTCCCAGTTCCTCATGCCTTGGCAGATGTGGAGGTTCTGGAGGCTGTAGAACCTCTGAAGACTGGCTGCTGGGCTCGGCTCAGCTCAGCCCGGCTCCTTCCCACCACCCCAGGCGTTTCGGCTTCAGGCTGTTCCAGCCTTCGCCCCTGCTGCTGAGCTGCCTTCAGTGAGAGGTATGTTCTCTGTGTTTTTGTGAGTCTGAGAGTCCCAGACTTTCCTAGACTTTGTCTGGGCTCATATTTTATGGGTGTTTAGGGTGGTGGTGTGGGAGCTGTGGGACCTTGCTGCTTCTACGCTGCCATCTTGGCTCCGTCCCTGGATTTATCTTTTCAATTCAATTCTTTTTAGTTCCAAATTTTCTCCCTTCTCCTCCCCCACTCATTGAGAAGGCAAGAAAAAGAAAACCTATTGCAAATACGAAAACTAAATTCTCACATTAGCCTTGTTGAAAGAACAAAAGCAAAGGGGAGGGAATTAGGGAGGTGGGAAGAAGGAAGGAAGGAAGGAAGGAAGGAAGAAAGGAAGGTAGGAAGGAAGGAAGGTAGGAAGGAAGGAAGGAAGGAAGGAAGGAAGGAAGGAAGGAGAAGAGGGAAAGAAGAGGGAGGGAGAGAGGAAGAAAGAAGGAAGAGAGAGAGGTAAACAATCCGCACTCTGAATCTGCCTTCAGTTTTCTATGTGGAGGTGGATAGCATATTTTATCATGATAAAGCAAAGAGGAGGGAATCTTTGGAATTCTTCTTGGTCATTGTGTTAATCAGAGTTCCTAAGTCATTCAGAGTTGATCGTCCTTATAGTATTGTTATTGTAGTGTTCTCCCGGTTCTACTCACTTCATTTTGCATCACTTCATATATGTCTTCCCAGGTTTCTCTGAAACCACTGTCTTCATCATTTCTTATAGTTATGTTCATTCATTTAAGGGCAGGTAGGTGTTGCAGCAGATGGAATGCCCAGCCTGAATTAAAATCTGCCCCCAGAGACTTACTAGCAATGTGACCCTAGGCAAGTCACTTAATCCTGTTTGCCTCAGTTTCCCCATCTTAAAATGGGGATAATAACAGCTACCTACCTCATAGAGTTGTTGGGATGATAAAGTGATATGACACTTGTGAAGTGCTTAGCACGGCTCCTGGAGGCTAGCAAGGACTATAGAAATGTTACTTATTGCTATTATTACTGTACTTTCAGATTGTCATGAATATAAATGAAATGAGAGATGGCACCTTTATATTTGGGGGCAACTTTTTTCCTCTGGTCATAAAAACATCAAGCAATTAATAATAATTTATTAAACATATACATAAACATATATAAAATATATGCAAGTTCATTATCATATGGAATTTTTTTTTGTTTTGGAGGGCAATTGGGGTTAAGTGACTTGCCCAAAGTCACATGGCTAGTAAGTGTTAAGTGTCTGAGGCTGGATTTGAACTCAGGTCTTCCTGACTTCAGAGCTGGTGCTCTATTCATTGCACCACCTAGCCACCCCTAGTGTATGGAATTTCTAGGTGAGGAAACTCTTTCTACTAGTGCAAGCCAGCATCTTTTCTGAAATTTAAATTCTTAGTGAGTTGCCTAGAGCACCGACAAGTTAAGTGAATTGTCTAGGCGGTGTGTGTGTGTCTGTGTGTGTGTGTGTGTGTGTATAAGGCAGAACTTAAACTCAAATCTTCCTGGCTTAATAGCTAGGTGATGCTATGGGTGCAATGGATAGAGCACTGGACTTGGAGTCAGGAAGGTCTGAGTTCAAATTCTGCCATTCGGACAAGTAACATAACCTCTGTCTGCCTTTGTTTGCTCATCTATAAAATGAGGATAGTAATAGTACCTATTTCCCAGGTTTTTGTGAGGATATATTGAGCTAATATTTGTAAAGCACTTTGCAAACCTTGTGGTAATTGGATGGCCCTGGGCCTGGAGTCAGGAAGACCTGAGTTCAAATATGGCCTCAGACACTTACTGGCTATGTGACCTTGGGCAAGTCATTTAACCCTGTTTGCCTTAGCTTCCTTATCTGTAAAATGAACTGGAGAAGTAAATGGTAAAACACTCTAGTATCTTTGCCAAGAAAACCCCAAATAGAGTCAGGAAGAGTTGGACACAAACTGAAAAATGCCTGAACAACAACAGCTATAAACCTTAAAACAATCTAGAAGTGCCAACTATCGTTATTAGAAGCTGGTTTTCTTTGAGAGTTTTAACATGGAAACTTTCTGTTGCTTCTCATTTCCACTGGGCTTCTGTCCCAAGATTAGCACTTTCCTCCTACATTTAGTTATCATTTACAAGTGGATAGAGGCGGGAGGAGGAGGCCTGAAGGTTAATGT
Organism: Pseudocheirus occidentalis; assembly: GCA_028646575.1. NCBI lineage: Eukaryota > Metazoa > Chordata > Mammalia > Diprotodontia > Pseudocheiridae > Pseudocheirus > Pseudocheirus occidentalis. The sequence goes on from JAQQSW010009104.1 coordinate 3,007, forward strand.
AACAATTATAGCTGGAGCTTTCCTTGGGATCCAAGAACAGATGGGCACGGTTTTAATGGGTCACCGATGAATTAACTGTGCAGATGACAGCTAACAACTTCAAAAAATTTATAAATCTCCAGCACACTGAGGTTAAAGATAAAAAATAATCTCGGCTTCTAGTTTTAATTAATCAGTTTGAGAAGTTAATGAAGAAAAAACATTAAACCAACAGTCTACTATATATAGATAATATATTGTGTAAAGGTTGTTAGTTATATTTTAACTGACCTATAATTACTTCCCTAGTTAGCTTTATTAAAAGCATACACATTACCCAAAGGAGAATATCATAATATAGTATGATATTTAATATATTTAATTAAATATTTAATTAAAATTAAATACAAGTTTGGTTCTAATCTTTGAGGGAAATAGAAAGTTCTAAGTAATCCCATTAAAGAAACAGGTAAGAAGACAAGATTGGCACCGGCAAGAGTTAGGAGAGGGACTCATGATGGGGATTCCGAACATGGTCAAGGATTGACCAAGGCTGAGTGAAGGACCATAAATCTAGAGCTGGAAGGTCCCTCAGAGGTCATTTAGTCCAACTTTTTCATTTTATTGATGAGGAAACTGAGACCGAAGGAGGTCAGGTGACTTGCCCAAAGTTTACACAGATGGTAAGCACTTGAGGTATAATTTGAACCCAGAGCCTCTGCCTCTAGAGGCAGTGCTTTTTCCATTGTGTCATGTTCCTTTCCTCCTAAAAGCATAGGAAGGGAATAAGCATTTATTAAGCTCCTACTGTGTGCCAGCCATTGTGCTAAGCGCTTTACAAATATCCCATTTGATCCTCACAACAACCCATGGGAGACAGGTGCTATTATTACCTCCATTTTACGGTTGAGGGAACTGAGGCAGAAAATGGTGATAATGTTAATAAGTATCTGAGGCTGGACTTGAACTCAGGTCTTCCTGACTCTAAAGTCATGGCTCTATCTACTATGCCACCTAGATGCCTAAAGAAGGCATGGGCATTAGCTTTTTTGTGGTGGCAAAAAGTTGGGCATTGATAGAACGCCCATCCATTGGGGAATGGCTGAATAAGTTGTGGTATATGTGCGTAATGGAATATGATTGTGCTACAAGCCGATGGCTTTCAGAAAAACCTGGAAAGACTTATGTGAACTGATGCTGACCGAAGTAAACAGCACCAGGTTAACATTGTACACAGCAACAGCAACATTGTAACAATGATCAGCTGTGATAGACTGAGCTCTTTTCAGCGATGCAATGATCTAAGACAATTACAAAAGACTCCTGATGGAAAATGCGATCCACAGCCAGAGAAAGAACTATGCAGTCTGAATGCAGATTGAAGCAGACTATTTCCTCTTTTTTGTTTTTTTCTTTCTCTTGGTTTTTCATTTTTGTCCTGATTCTTTTTTTCACAACACGACTAATGTGGAACTATATTTAATATGGTTATACATGTATGGTCTATATCAGATTGCATGTTGTCTTGGGAAGGGGGGAGGAGAGGAAAGGAGGGAGAAAAAGAATTTGAAACTCAAAATCTTATAAAAGAGAATGATGAAAACTATACATGTAATTAGAAAAAGTAAAATACTACTAGGTGAGAAAAAAAAAAGAAGGCACAGCATGAAGCAGCTGGGAAGTTTCAGAACTTCTCCCTCACAAAGAACTTAGGGTCACAAAGAAGGAATAGAAGTGGAGTTGAGAGAAATGAGAAAAATTTGTTACTTTCATATCAGTAATTGGTTGCCCAGTATTGAGTTCACTAGAAGACTTTTAAATATCAGAACAGCACAGTTTCAACCTTTATACAATGTTTCTTTAACCAGAAAGCAAGAAGATTTTTCATTCTTCAATTTAGTCATTGAAGATTCATAGAAAAACAGCGACATGAGTGGAATTCAGAATGGCAGCTTGAGACTTAGGGATCTTATCCCTGGGTTCAGTGATTATCTCTGATGCAGACATCATTTTTCTCACCTCTCTAGATCCAGCCCTAGTCCTGACTCCAGCCGCACATCACCACCTGCCTGTGTGACTTCTGGAACTGGATATTCCTTAGATGTCACAAACTCAGCATGTGTAGAACAGAAATCATTATCCTCCTTGCAGAGGGCACCACCATCCTCCTAGTCACCCAGATTTGCAACCTAGGTGTTAACCTCTCTTTCAGCCACCCACCCCACATTTCCAATCTATTGTCAAGTTTGGTTGTTTCTACTTTACAACATTCTTCCCATAGGTACCTTGCTCTCTGCTCACACTGGCATCATGCCCGCATCACCTCCCACTCAGACCATTCTCTACTTAGTTGAAAGGAAATTTTTCTTTTTCTTATTTTTTGGAGGGGGGAAAGGCTGGGCAATTGGGGTTAAGTGACTTGCCAAAGGTCACACCACTAGTTTTGTATTAAGCCGGATTTGAACTCAGGTCTTTCTGACTCCAGGGATAGTGCCACCTAGCTGCCCCCAAGGGAATTTTTCTGAAGGATGTAGTTGTTGTTCAGTTGTGTCTGAACCTTGTGACCCTATGGACCAAAGCATGCCAATACTGACCACGAGATTTTCTAGGCAAAATATACTGGATATATTTGCCATTTCCTTCTCCAGTGGATTAAGGCCAACAGAAGTGAAGTGACTTGCCCAGAGTCACACTGTTAGTGTATGAGACTGGATTTAAACTCAGGTCTTCCTGACTCCAGGCTCAGCACATTATCCATCCAGTCACCTAGCTGTGTCTTAGGCAAAGATACTGGAGTTCGAGAGGTTTGCCATTTCCTTTTCCAGTTAATTTTACAGATGAGGAAACTAAAGCAAGCAAGGTTAAGTGACTTGCCTGGGGTCACATGGCTAGTAAGTGTCTGAAGTCAGATTTGAACTCAAGAAGAGGAGTCCTTCCTGACTCCAGGTCCAGCATCCCCTCCACTGTACTACCTAGTTGCCCTCAATAATAATGTATAATTAATATATAAATATATATTAGTATATCTAGTATACATCATATATTAATAAAATATTTTGCTAAAGATGATATTCACATATATATATCTGTGTAAACATTAGTATACATAAACTTATTAGTATATCTAATACATTATATATTAATAATGTTTATTTTTGCTAAAGACTATAACAGTTCTTTAAAATGGGCAATTTTAATGCTCAAAATTTCATGTGAAAGTTTTTTAAACATATGAATATAGTATGTATTTATATGTAGTAATAATAATAATATATACATGTATATACACACATACACTACACATCTTACATACACTATTATACTCTTTACATATACTATATAGATTAGTAATAGCACATACACATATACACACATACACACATATACACATGCATACACACATACACACATACACACATACACATGTATACTATATATCTTACATACACTATTATACTCTTTACATATACTATATAGATTAGTAATAGCACACACACATACACACATGCAGACATATACACATGCATACACACATACACACATGCAAACATACACACATACATACACACATACACACATACACATATATACTATATATCTTACATACACTCTTATACTCTTTACATATACTATATAGATTAGTAATAGCACACACACATACACACATATACACATGCATACACACATACACACATGCAAACATACACACATACACACATACACATATATACTATATATCTTACATACACTATTATACTCTTTACATATACTATATAGATTAGTAATAGCACACACATACACACATACACACATATACACATGCATACACACATACACACATGCAAACATACACACATACATACACACATACACATATGCACTATATCTCTTACATACACTATTATACTCTTTACATATACTATATAGATTAGTAATAGCACACCTACATATACATACATACACATATACACACATATACACATGCATACACACATACACACAAACATACACACATACACATACATACACATGTACACACATACTTACATGCATGCGTGCATACATATATACATACCACACTCGTATAGTACTTTAAGGTTTGCAAAGCTCTTTACACCTATTCTCATTTAATCTTCAGAACAACCCTGGGAGGTGGGTGTTATTATCACCCCCATTTTACAGATGAAGAAACTGAGGCTGATGAGGACTTAGTGACCTGCTCAGAGTCAGATGGCCAGTAAGCATCTCTGGCGGGATTTGCCCAGGTCTTCCTGACTCCGGGGCCAGTACTCTATCCACTTTCCCACCTAAAGGAAAAATTTTCAGCTTGAGGTAGACCAGTCATTTATCATCCTAAAGCATTTTCTGGGGGTCCTGAGAGGATAAGGGATTGGTCCAGCATGACAGAACCAGCATGTGTCAAAGGGACACCTGGAACCCTGAGACCAAGGCCAATCAATCCCCTGCCTTCTGCACCACACAGCCTCTCCTGGCTCTTTGTCTGATCGCCAGAGCATGATTGTAGACTTCTTTCTTGCCCATTTCCCATGATTTTTAGTACTTCCCACATAATTGCTTTACCAGTTTTTCTGTCTGCTGAATAGTCATGCCTCAAATAATTTTCCATCAAAAAAAGTGTTGAAGTTCTCCAAGGCTAGTCTTATTTTCTAACTTCCTGTCTACGGTTATAACCCATTTCATACTGTTTTAAACTGGTGAGAAGCCCAAGGCATTGCCCTGTAGTGTATTAATGATTTAATATACTTTTCTGTTTCAGAAATGAAAAGTCTTCTGATTTACTATTATATGATTGGGGAGGATTTTAACTCTGCATTCTTCTGAGCATTTGGGGCTTCTAGTGGGCTTGGCAGACCTTCATAAATTAAAAAAAAAACTGTGAGTGTGAGCCAAGGTGAAACCTCAAGGCAGCTGATTTTCCTCCTTCTTTGAGACATTTCTTCCATGTTCAAGTGAGAAGATAGAAGGCTCTGACTTATTCCAAAAGAAACTTCCTTTGGAATAAATCAAAGCACTGTTTTAAAATGAAAAATTAAGTTCAGTTTTAGATGAGATGATTGCATGTGATGAAATTTCCTTTTAATTACTCATTAATGAATTATATTGAAATACCAAAACTTGGCAAAGGAGGACCATCGCATGCAGAAACTTCCAGGGTCTGTGGCTCATTGTCTACAAGATGGCACTGTTATGTGCTGATAGAAAACTTACATTGCTCTATGTTCTTTCCTATGTAATTGGTCACCAGAAGAACTTGTAGGTCCTAATTATTTCAAACATCTCGGGTGGTAGCAGGGGACACATTTTTAACATGACTACAGAGCGCATGCGTGAGTGGGTTTCAGAAAGACCTAGGCTTATATCTTAGTTGAGACAATTAGTGGCTGGCTGCTTCTGGACAAGTCAAGTAACCTCTCTTGGTATCAATTTACTCATTTCTAAAGTGGGCAGATGATACCACCTGTCTCATAGGGCTGTTGTGATGAGCAGATGACAATGTATGTAAAGCGCTTTGTAGACCTTCAAGTTATAGATAAAATGTCACTATCCTTACTGTCTGACTCCAAACCCCAGGGTGATAGGAGGTAATAAGTACCAGAAACTCTTAAAACCTTTAATAGTCAAATTTGTCTCCTATATTAAATTTTCTGAAAAAACTGAAGATTTCCCCCCCCCCCTTGCCTTGCTACTTCTGACCTGCTTGGATAAACCCTAAGATCTCATTGATACAAGTACTCTCTCCAACAGTGCATCTATGCCTTCTCAATGTATGTAATGGTTCTCCGTGTGCTCCCATAAATACTCAGCAGAGAATACATTCCATGGACTGAAGGCCTTCTTCTAGCCCTCTTTACATTTTTGAATACTTAAATATTTAAAATATTGAATTCTTAAATACTTAAAACACACTTGAGCTGTATGTGTTTTATCCTTAGTTCTTGTTCTGTGACTAGCCCACCTCCCTCCCCCCACTTAACAATATTTTATTTTTTCCAACTACATGTAAAGATAGTTTTCAACATTCACTTTTGTAAGATTTTGAGTTCCAAATTTATTTCTTCCTCCTTCCTTTCCCTCCTCCCCTGAAGATGGCAATCAATCTGATGTAAGTTATACATGTACAACCATATTAAACACATTTCCCCATTAGCCATGTTGTGAAAGAAGAATCAGAACAAAAGGGAAAAACCACGAGAAAGAAAAACACTGAAAATAGTCTGCTTTGTTCTACATTCAGACTCCATAGTTCTTTCTCTGGACCACCTCCCTTTTTACTCATACATTTCCTTCCTGATATTTTAAAGACACTTATTGATTGAAGCTTATAATCAGTAACAGACTGCAATCTACTTATATATGCAATGAATCTCTCCAGGGCCAGGGGAACTGTATTTCCCACCAAGATATGGAAATTCTAGAGAAGGGCATTTCTCTGGCAAAAGGCTACTGGCAGCCAGAGAAATTGCAATGGGAAGTGGTACAGGTGCCATCTGCTGGGACTAGAGAAAACTAAAGGAGTCGTGCTCAGAGGATTCTTGGTAGGTCATTGCTGCTGGGAGTTCTACCTGGTAAATGACAGCAAGGGACTGAGATGATACAGGGGGCCCTGGGGTAGATTGCTCAAAGGCGAATAGCATTATTTTCCATGAAATCTATTCTATTCTTTTTTTTAACCTTTAAATAAAATGTTTCTTCTTTAAGTTCTGTGTGCTCACAAAGGAAGTTGCTGAAAACACACCAGTTGCTCTCATATAATAAGTTTTCTGGATTTTCTGGGTGGGCAGAATGATCTAGAGAGGTGAGAATTCTCCAAAGTGAATATATCTTGAGAGCCTCTGACAGAAACACATTTATTGAGGAATCTTGTAATATCAGTATGTTTATGAGGAACATCTCTTGTAGAAGATGCATTTTGTCTTACTGAGTCAGATTTTTAAAAAAATTAACAAATAATAGAGAAGGCAGATCTTGTAGTTTCTGTCTACACCTTTTAGTTAATACGGTGAATAAGAAGACAAAATACAGTGTAGAAAATCCTTTGCAAAAGCTCATCTGCTCCCTCTTCATATTTTCATCAAGGATCATGATAAAACAGGTATAAATCATTACCACAAAATTTTTACAGAGCTGAGAAAGTAGGCACAGTTATTAAATAGTTAGTATTAGTTATTAATCATTCATTAATTTTAATACTTTATCAGTAATATTTTTAAGATAAATCACACAGTCCATGAATTTTTCCATTCTTTTCCTACTATGCCTTCAAGGTATGTCACCTCTAGCACCTAGTTTTACTCTGTGCTTTTGGTCTGATCCATTGTTCTTCCTGTCTGCTTTCATAAGAGGCATTTTCACTTCCCCTTATAGCACATTAGATATTGAGGCAGTGAGGGGTGGCTAGGTGGCTCCGTGAATAGAGCACCGGCCCTGCAGTCAGGAAGAGCTGACTTCAAATGTGGCCTCAGACACTTAACACCTACTAGCCCTGTGACCTTGGGTAAGTCACTTAACCCCAATTACCCTGCCCTCTGCCCTCCAAAAAAAAAAAGATATAGAAGAGCTGAATCCAAATTACATTCCAATGTCATTGATGATGAAAAACAGCCTTCATTTTTGTGAGTTTGCCTCTCTCTCTATTTGCCAATTTGTTTTGAAAGTATGGCAGCTAATTCTGATTTCACCAGAAGTGCAGAATTAATTTCAGCATATTTGGGGAAGGGGAGCAAAAGCATCAGTTCTACAAAATCATATTCTATTCCAGCACTACCAGATAAGACAGCCCATATATTAAATCCTGCCTCATAATCTATTGATTTATTTGATCTTTTAAACTCCCTGAGGTTAAGAAGTGTTGTTCTTCCTCATCCATATCACCTCACTATATAGAGTTTGACATGAAGAAGAATATAGGGATGGATGACACCTGTTTTGATACTTTCCCATAAGTCCCAAAGGCCCAATGGGGTCTGACTCAGTCCAGGTTTTAGCCCATATAAAGAGACCCTGGGAACTCGATTAGCCTAGTATGGAGAATAGGATGGTTTTTGAAGATGATACAAAGGACTAGATTGTTCTAAGACCCCTGAGTCTAGGCAGGCTTACTGTACTATGGATTCTAGAGGTTGCCCACAAGATGAGGCAGGTTGTTCCCAGGGTCACTCCTTTCTAGTCATTCTCAACCAGAATGGTCCTTTTAAGGCTATTGGATCTTAAGGTCTGCTGAGGTGAAGCTTAAGCAGAAAATGGACTAGCCATAGTGAGATACAGTACTGTGGAGTGAGGGAGGCAGAAGGCAAAATTTTCCCATTCTCCTGTGAAATATTTTCCTCTAAGTTAAAAGTGGGTAGCAACATAATCCCATCTGTCAGTCCTGCATCAATACATTTTTGGTTTGGTAATTATTGATTTGTTATCTCACTATCCCAGATAAATTAGTCTCTCTTTTCTACTCAGTTTGGCGAAAGTGGTATACATGGAGAGACCGGGAGTAGATCTATGATTTCATATGTATAGCGAACTCCCAGATGAGGAGACTCCCCCTACCAATGTAGGTCAGAACCTTCTATGCTGTGTATAGACTTAGAGAGTTGTTGAGGACCCTGAGAGTAACTTATCTAGACAGGAAGCATGAGTGTGGATTGAACTCAATTCTTGCTTCCTGAGAAAGTTCTCTTTCCACTAAACCACAGGAGAATGCGAAACAAGCCAAGTGAAAACCCTCCAGTGTCAAGTTAGGGAGTATGGACTCTGTATTGTATGGTGAGAGAAGTTTTTTGAGCAGGGGACTGACATGATCACTTAGGTGATTTAGAAAGACTTATCTGTCAACAACATGAAGGATGGAGTAAAATGAGAAAAGACCAGAGGGCAGGGAATTCACTTAGAAGACAGTTTAGGCAGGAAATACTAGAATGAAAGGGAATGATGGATGTGAGAGAGATCGAAGACAGAGAATGTACAAGACTTGACAAATGATCAGATGCAAGAAAGCAATACAGGAGAGGGAGAAATACAAGAGAACTCCAAGACTTTGAATCTAGGGAACTAGGATAATACTACAGAAATTCACCAAATTAGGAAATCTGGAGACTTATGGAATAAGTTGATATTTGGTTTGAGGCATAGTGAGTTTGAGGTACAGGCAAAGCAAGAGAAGTGGAGATGTATGAAGTGGAAGCTGTTGGAAATGTGGCATTGGAGATCAAAGGAGACGTGGAGCTTGGACATAATTATTGATCACACTGATCTCCACTGAATTATAGTGAAATTGTGGGAGATCTTGCTGTGGCTGAGAGACGGTGCAGAGAGAAGACAAAGCTTAATTCCCGGACCATTATTAAATCCTGAGAGTCAGGAAGAAGACTCAGAGAAGGCAGGAGAGGGAGGGAGATCCAGAATTGTGCCATTTTGTGAAACCTACACAGGGAAGGAGAGCATTCTAAGGACATTGTGGTTAACAGTTTCAAATGGTGTGGGGAAGATCAAGGCAGAATAACAGTTCCATTGGACCCTCCAAAAAGGAGGTCATAAGTGACCACAATAGGAAAGTTTTTTGAAAGTTGTAGGTGCAGAAGATGGATTAGAAGGGACTGAAAAGTGAATAGGAAGTGAAGGTAGTACAAAAAGATTACTCTTTCACGATTAGAAATTAATAAGGTCAAAAATAAGATAATGGTTTTTAGTACAAGAGATCTGAGAATGTTTATTGGAAGACAAGAAGGAGCCAGTGAACTTAGATGGGAAAAGGGGGAGGAATGGTGAGACTGGGGGGTCACAGTCAGGATGAAGATCAGGTAATCACAAGATAAGGAAATGGGGAAGGAGGAAGGACAGGAGATTGCAGCCAGAGAGGGGAAAATCCTGGAGGTGTTTTACAGTTTCATGCTGTGAGTTAGACATTTGAATCCAGGTCCACTGATGGACTCTTCCTCTGACAACTGAAGATAACTAAGTTTAGAGAGATTCTTCAAGGGAAAGTTGGCCACCAAGTGATGATTTTTTTTGTTTTGGCCACAACACATTAGGAAGACTGTCTACTAGCACATGTAGAGGGGCTGCAGTCTTCATGTGAGGGAGGACCCACAGTGCCCAAATTGTGGAACTATTGGAGTGAGGTGGTGATTACTTGTAGCCACCAAACTCTTCTTTCTATTAGTGTGTAATGGTAATTTGCTTGATCAGATGTTAAATAGATCCTAGTAACCTAGCGTTAAGTATAGAACTCTGTCCATTGGTGAAAAGGCGTGAATTCCCAGAACTCTGTCCATTGGTGAAAAGGTGTGAATTCCCCTGTGACTTGGAAGAAT
>JAQQSW010009105.1:0-13310 GCA_028646575.1 Pseudocheirus occidentalis
TGTAAATAGTTCAACTTTGATAAGTTCCTTATGATTTCTTTCCCATGTTTACCTTCTCATGACTCTTGTATTTGAGTGACAAATCTGCTTTTCAGTTCTGGATTTTTCAGCAAGAATGCTTAAAAGTCCTCCACCTCCCTGAATGACCATATTTTCCTCTGGAGCATTATACTCAATTTTGCTAGGTAGGTGATTCTTTGGTTTTGCTCCTAACTCCTTTGATCTCCAGAATATCATAATCCAGGCCCTTCAGTCATTTAATGTCGAAACTACTAGATCCTGGGTTATCCCAATTGTGTTTCCACGATATTCAAACTGTTTATTTGTGGCAGCTTATAACATTTTCTCCTTGATCTGGGGACTCCAGAACCTGGCTATAATATTCCTAGGAGTTTTCTTCTGGGGATCTTTTTCAAGAGGTGACCAGTGAATTCTTTCAAGTTCTGCTTTGCCTTCTGGTTCTTAAATATGAGGGCAATTTTCCTTGAGAATTTCTTGAAGGATTTTTTTTCTTGGTTCTTTTTTTGATCATGGCTTTCAGGTAGTCCAATAATTTTTAAATTGTCTCCCCTGGATCTATTTTCCAGGTCAGTCTTTTTTTCAAGGAGATATTTCACATTGCCTTCTATTTTTTCATTTGTTTGGGTCTGTTTAGTAGTATCTTGATTCATCATCAAGTGATTTTCTTCCATTTGCTCCACTCTAATTCTCAAGGAATCATTCTCTTCAGAAAGCTTTTGAGATTCATTCTCTATCTGGCAAATTTGACTTTTTAAGGCATTCTTCTCCTCATTGGCATTTTGGGCCTCTCCTGCCATGTGAGTTAATCCATTTTTAAGGTGTTATTTTCTTCAGTCAAGTCATTGACTCTCTTTTCATGATTTTCTTGCATCATTCTCATTTTTCTTCTCAATTTTTTCTCCATGTCTCTTAATTTGATTTTCAAAATCCTTCTTAAGCTGATCTGTGACTTGTAGGCAGTCTTCATGTTTCTTGGTGTGGGAATTCTGACTGTGTTTTCTCCCTCCCTTTCCATGCTTTGATCCTTTTTTGTACCCAAAGAAGGAATCTAAAGTTTGGTTGCTGTTCTTACTTTGCTTCCTTTGCATGCTCATGTTGCTAGTCAATTAATTACTTGATTTTTTTTAGCTCTGTGGAACTCTGCTTCCAGAGGGAACAGCTTTGTCCCAAATCACTGGAGTTTTCACAGCTGCTAGAGCTGTTGGGCTGCAGCCTTTTTTTTGTATCCCCTACCAGCTTTGGCTCACTGAAAACACACTCCATGACTACCACTCAAGATCATGATCTGGATCCAGACTGCTCAATGCAAGAGCACTTAGCCTCTGAAAGATCGCTTGGCTCTCTTTCAGTCTGCAGGCTGGGAGCTCTGAAGCAGCCATGTGGAGGTGGCTGTGGGGCCACCACTTATGCTGCTTCCTTGCCCTGGAAGCAGTTCACAGCGCAACCTCTTTTCTCCCCCTAATTTAGCTGAGTTCCACTGACCTTTCATTTGTTCCTTGTTTCTTTTGGCTTGATAATTCTGGAAACTGCCACAGTTGCCACAGATCCACCCTCCTGAAGGCTCCAGCTGCTCCTGGCCACCCCCAGGGCCAAGCCATGGTTTCAGGCTGGGCTGGTTCTCGGCTGCCAGCATATTGCAATGCGCCCTTCCTGCTGAGCTGCCTTCAGGGAGAGATGTGTTTTTCCCTATTTCCGTGAGTTTTAGAGTCCTAAAATTTATTTAAAGTCATATTTTATGGGTATTTGAGGTAGCTATGTGGGAACTGCAGAACCTCATTGCTTCTACCCTGCTGTCTTGGCTCTGCCCCTGATGATGTTACTTTAATAATATTTAGGAAACCAGTCTCTTTTTGTGCACATAAAGAAGATTCTTTCTGAATACAATACTTCTCATCCCTGACTACAGAATTACTAATGTAATGAATCCAAGTATAAAGTGATAATAGCTTCTAGACTTTACACTTCAGTTCTAGTCTCCTTATGAAATTTTAAGTGGACAGCTAGAAATTCAGCATATTATATGTAAGAATGAAAATAAGTATAGGCCTAGATGGAGTAACTAAATAACATTTAAATGTAGTCATACAGAAAATGTAGGGAGGCATGAAAAAATGGTCAGTGCTAAAGATTGTCAAGGAAGTCTTAATTTATTTAAAATTATTTTGGCATATCTTCCCACAGATATGTCTTCTCAGAGGGGAATGCAGCATTATTTATCATAAAAGGAAACCATGCAAAAGATTTCAAATTCCATGTTCCATTAAGCAAAAGTCTGAATGTTAAAGACTGAATGATATGCAAGGCATTATTTATTAATGCACAACTCAATTTATTATGGATTTTAATAATTGAGGATATGATTCTTTACTGGGTGAAAACTGACTAAAGAGGAATACATTCATGATTGCCAAGTGCAGGCTATTAGAACAAAAAGTGAGAGTTGTATTTGGAGTTAGTTAAAGTAATGATGGGGTGGTACTTTCATTGAATGAGCAACTAAATTCATTAATAATGTCAGAAACTTCAAGAACAAAACAGATAAAAGACTCCAAAAAGTTTTAGTGGGATCCACATCTTAAGAAACAGAGTAGAGGGTAAAGAATACTGAATACTGGGAGACATGGAAGACTGATCCTAGAGTGGTAGCTCTTGACTAAAGACAAATCTTATTTAAAGGCACAGGAAGAATTTGCAGATGCAATTGGTAAGTCATTGTCACTGACCTAAATTCTCCTGGAAAATGGGAGAGATGACACAGAACTTGAGATTGAGAAATATCCCAGTCTTCCCAAGGAGAAGAAATATGTATTCTTCAAATTAATTTTGACTGGTGACTCTGATTCCAGACAAAACCCTAAACCAAAATATTAATAAAGGGATAGTTTATAAGCACTATGAAAGAGAAATGGTTATTACCTAGGAGAAGAATTAATTTACCAAGAACAGGCAATATCAGACAAACCTTATTGTTTTTTTGACAGGGTCACTAAATGCCATAGATACTACAACAGTGGATTCCAACAAGACATACTACAGTTTGTACTTGTGTAGAAGAGTTTTCAATTCAATTATTTTTAAAATATATATGCATATACATATACAAAGAGAGACAGAAAGACAATGACAGAGAGAAAACACTTTCTATGTGCCATGCTACATGATTGTATAATTAGGTGAATTTGGAACAAGTACAATATCAAGATACAAATATCATTGTTACCAGATCTTTAAGCTGTGATACAGCTTAAAGAAAAATATCCAATATTTAGAGCTCTGTTCAAAAGTTTTATTTAAGACTTGTAGTAAGATTTATATAGGTGATATAAAGTGGGATAGAATAATAAAGAAAACAATCAAAATGTTTGGGATTGAAGTCAAGGTAATTCAGAACCTAAATGCCATTCTGGGACAAAAAAAAACCAGAAGGACATTTCAAACAAAGGCAGAGTATCCTTTTCCTCTTTAATGGGAGGAAATAACATGTAAAGAAAAGTGGAGGTCAGAGAACAGAGTTTGGGTCTGTCAAGTGACAAAGATGCTGAATGAAAACCTTGTCTTCACTTTCCAGAAACAATTGTGCTATTGACTTGATTACTGTTTATAGATCACGAGCTGGAAAGTAGTAGAGAGGAGGAGAGAAGGGAGATAAGGGAATGTATGTTCCAGATGACAAGTTGTCCAGGAAAGATTGATGATCTGGATATAAAACATGATATGGGATTGGATTTATAGAATTATTAGGTGAGTTTGCACTCAATCAACATTCCAAGGCAGCTCAATCTCAGTGTGAATTTCCAGAATAGGTGGATTAACTCTTCCAGGAAAGAGGAAGGTATCTTCTGGCAAACCAGTTAATATAAACAGAATGCATTAATGATAGAAAGAAGATCTTCTAAGGACCAAAAGCCAAGACAATGCCAGGAAGATTATCTAGAGATCAAAGTTAAAAGAATAAACTTAGGGAAGAAAATCTTCAAACACCCCATAAAATAATGCTCTCTTCATAGGTCAGGATACGGTAAAGACAGGCCCCCCTACATACATACATACACACACACATGCGCGTGCACACACACTACACACACACAGTCAGAAAGTACCAGGTGAGAGAAGTGACTTAAAGTAACTTGAAGAACCAAAACGTGAAAAATACCACTTGATAGAGCTTGATAGAAGATTTTTAAAAGGATTCCTACCCTACTACATGAACTATTCATCTCAAGTAAAATGCTGAAAAAATAGCTTCAAGAAGGGGGATGGGAGCAGCCAAGATGCAGAGTAAATGCGGGAACTTGTTTGAACTTCCACTCCAACCACCTCCAATACCTATAAAAATAACTCTAAATAAAATTTCGAGCTACAGAACCTCCCCCCCAAATGACAGAATGAAATATCTTTCCAGTTGAAAGGAAGGGTCTATTGCACTGGGCTGGGAGCAGAGAGCAGTCCCACATGGGCTGCACTGGCACAAATGGTCAGCATAAACTAGCTAAAGTAAATCTCAGGGGATGAATCACTGGAAGCTGTGGCACTTTCCAGACTTCTCAACCCATAAATGCTAAAAACAAAGTAAAAGGTCACTGGGGAAATTCTGTTGGACCAGGGTGAGAGAAGAGCATGGACCAGGCCCTGTCCCTGGGGTGGCAGAAGTGGTGGTGACTGAGGCAGCAGGGTGCTGCTTCTGGGGCTTCAAGCTCGCAGATGGTAGGGAGACCAAATGACTGGTCAGAGGGCAATTGTAGGAATTCTTAGTTGGCACTGAGGCAGGATTCTCTTGCTTTCCTTTGCTTAGATCAGGGTCATAGTCTTGGGGGGGTGATCTTGGGGTGAGGAGGAGGGACAACAAGTGCACAAAAGTCTAGAAATTTGAGACACAACACTCTCCACTCTGGAAGCAGAGTTCTACCATGGCAAAGGATCAAAAGTCAAGTAACTGATTGACAAAATGAGCAAACAGAGGAAGAGAAATCAGACTATAGAATCATTCTTTGCTGACAAAGAAGATCAAAGCATACAACTGAAAGAAGACAACAAAATTAAAACTCCTGCATCCAAAGATTCCAACAAAAAATGAATTGGTCACAGGTTGTGGAGGAGCTCAAAAAGGAGTTTGAAAATCAAGTGAGAGAAGTAGAGGGAAAACTGAAAAGAGAAATGAGAGTGATGCAAGAAAATTCTGAAAAAATAAGTCAACAACTTTCTAAAGGAGACACAAACATACTGAAGAAAATAACACCTTCAAAAGTAGACTAACCCAAATAGCAAAAGAGCACCAAAAATCTAATGAGGAGAAAAATGCCTTATAAAACAGACTTGGTCAAATGGAAAAGAAAATGCAAAAGCTCACTGAAGAAAATTATTCCTTCAGAATTAGAAGAGAGCAAATGGAAGCAAATGACTTTATGAGAAATTAAGATATTATAAAACAGATCCAAAGAATGAAAAAATAGAAGACAATATAAAATTTCTCATTGCAAAAACAACTGACCTGGAAAATAGATCAAGGAGAGATAGTTTAAAAATTATTGGACTACCCAAAAGTCATGATAAAAAAGTCCTAGACATCATCTTTCAAGAAATTATCAGGGAAAACTGCTCTGATATTCTAGAACCAGAGGGTAAAATATAAATAGAAAGAATCTACTGATCACCTGGAAAAAAATTCCCAAAAGAAAACTCCTAGCAATATTATAGCCCAAGTCTAGAGTTCCCAGATCAAGGAGAAAATACTACAAGCCATCAGGAAGAAGCAATTTGAGTACTGTGGAAACACAATCAGGATAACACAAGATCTAGCAGATCCTACATTAAGAGATCAAAGGGCTTAGGGTATGATATTCTAGAGGTCAAAGGATCTAGGATTAAAACCAAGAATCACCTACTGAGCAAAAATGAGGGGGGAAATATGGTCATTCAATGAGATACAGGACCTTGAACAGAAAATTTGACTTTAAAATATAAGAATCAAGAGAAGCCTGAAAAAGTAAACAGGAAAGAGAAATCATAAGGAACTTATTAAAGTTGATCTGTTTACATTCCTACATGGAAAGACAATATTTGTAACTTATGAGACTTTTTAAAATATTAAGATCATAGAAGGGAATATGTGTGTGCATGTATATATGTGTGTATGTTTCTATGTGTATATGAGTATATTTCTTTGTATATCTGGTACACATATACATAGACAGAGGATAAATGGTGAGCTGAGTATGAAAGGAATGATACTCAAAAATAAAATTAAGAGGTCAGAGAGGAATATATTGGGAGAAGGATAAGGGGAGAAATAGAATAGGGTAAATTATCACACATAAAATAGGCGAGATATAGCTGTTACAATGGAGGGAAAGAATAAACAGGGGGAAGGACAGGATGGAGAGAAATAAAGTCAATCTGTCACAATATGACTAGTATGGAAATGTTTTGCATAACTACACATGTATAACCTATATCAAATTGCTTGTCTTCTTAATGGGGATGGGTGAGTAGGGAAGATGGGAGGGAATCTGGAACTCAAAGTTTTATAAACAGATGTTTTAAGAAATTGTTTCTACATGCAACCAGGAAATAAGATATACAGACAATGGTGTCTAGAAATCTATCTTACCTTAACAGAAAGTAAGGGGAAAGGGGGGAAGAGTGGGAATAAGAGGGGATAAAAGAGAGGCTAAAATGGGGAAAGGGGTAATCAGCATGTTTCTCATCTTGGGATGGGGGGGTAAGAAAAAGGTGGGGAGAAAAATTAAAACTCAAAATCTTGTCAAAATGAATGTTGTAAGGTAAAATAAATAAATTAAAATTAAAATTAAAAAAGGGAAGATTCAAGTGTTGGAGCCAAGATAGAAGAGAAAAGTCAGGGACTCATCTGAGGTCTCCCAAATTTCACTCCCAAAATATTTAAAATAATACCTTTAAAAGAAATTCTGGAATGGTAAAGATGATAAAACAATTTCCTTTCCCTATATAGCTTATAAAGTTAGCAGTAAATGGCTTTCACACATTGGGGTGAGAGTAGAGCACAGTCTAATATGGGCAATACCTGCAGCAATCCAGCAACAGGCTTTAGAGACAACTGAGTCAGCAGCAGCACTTCTAGAGTTGTCAGCTGACAGATGGCAAAGAGGTTGGACAACTAGTGAGAAAGAAATTACAGGGGTCCCTTAGCTGTTACTAGGTGCAATCCTCTGTTCCATTTCCCATGCATGGATCTGAATTGTAGTCCTGAGTCTCAGTCCAAGGATGAGGAGGAACAATAGCATAACACTGCTTGTAGCCACAAGGAAGGGGGGGAACTCTGATCATAATTCCAGGTTAGAAAAATGTGCTTATGGTGAGTCATAGACAAGGGCACAGGTCAAAAGAACAGATACCATATTTTTCCTTAGATCATTAGTCAAAACAACTGGAAATTTAGAGACCCTCAGAATTAGTTTTGAAAACAACTGCACAAAAACCTAAAGTTTGGGTCAATGTCACCTCTACCCCCTGGGAACAGAGCTCAACTATAATATTAAGTTAAAAGTTAAGAAATAGAATGAAAAAATGAGCAAACAACAAAGATTACAAGAAAGATACAATGGAGATAGGGAAAATCAAACCTAGGCTTAGAAAAAGACAACAAAGTCAAAACTAAAGAGAACTCCTTAAAAAAAGGATTGGTCATATGGAAAAGGAGGCAGAAAAATTCACTGAAGAAAATAATTCCTTAAAAATAAGAATTGTGCAAGTAGAATCTAATAACTCCATTAAACTTCAAGAAACCATAAAACAAAGTCAAAAGAAAAAAAAGAAAGTGCAACATATTTCATTAAAAAACTGATCTGGAAAATAGATCAAAGAGAGTTTACTTAAAAATACTGGAATTTCTGAAAACAGTGATATGGTAAAATAACAAACTAGACATCTTATTTCAAGAAATTATCAAGGAAAACTCATATAATATTTTAGAGCCAGAGGACAGAATAGAAATTGGAAGAATTCACTTGTCACCTCCTGAAAAAGAAGTGAGATGAACACTCCCAGGAATATTTTAGTCAAATCCCAGAGCTCCCATGTTAAGGAGAAACTATTTAAAGCAGCCAGAGAAAAAAAAACAATTAGATATCTGGAGTCACCATCAGGAGAATACAAGATTTAGCTACTTCTATATTAAAGGATAGAAAAGGTTAGAATATAATATATCGAAAGGCAAAGAAGTTAGGATTACAACCAAGAATCACCTACCCATCCAAAGAGTATAATCTTTCAGGGCAGAAATAGATATTTAAATAGAGGACTTTCAAACATAACTGATGAAAAGATCAGAGTCAAATAGAAAATTTGACCTTTAAATCAAAACTCAAGAGAAGCATAAAAAGATAAATATGAAAGAAAAAATCATAAGGAATTACATAAGGTTAAAATGGTTCTGTTCCTATGCAGGAAGATAATACTTGTAACAACCAAGAACTTTATAATTTTCAGGGTAGTTACAAGGAATAGATAAGGACAAAGCAAATGGGTGAACTGATTATGATTAGAGGCTATCTTAAAAAAATAAGAGAAATATACTGGGAGAAGAGGGAAGGGAGATCTAGAGTGTGGTAATTTATCTCATAAAAAGAGGGACAAAATAAGCTTTTACGGTGGAGGGAAATATGGGGGAACTCAGAGAAGAGGATGCATGAACCTTACTCTTGTCAGAATTGGCATAAAGATAGAATAGCATATACACTCATTTGGGCATAAAACATCTGTCTCAATCTACAGGAAAGTAGAAAAGGAAGGGGATAAGAGAAGGATAGGGTGATAAAAGGGAGAGTGGATTGGGCATGGTGGTAGTAGTGAAATATTTTGAGGATAAACACAGTGAAAGAACACAGTAGGATAAACTGGGGAAGTACAAAATGTAAGGGAGGAAATCTCAGTAATCATAATTTTAAAAAAGGTTACTGCAAGTCTTCCAGAAAAGGCCTTACTTCTCAAATATATAAAAAACTGAGTCAAATTTATAAGAATACAAGTCCTTCCGCAGTCAACAAATGGCCAAAACATATGAAAAAGCAGTGTTCATATCAAGTAATCAAAGTTTTCAATAGTCATAAGAAAAAAATGCTCTAAATCACTATTGATTAGAGAAATATAAATTAAAACAACTCTGAAGTACAACCCCACACCTTTGGATTGGCTGACAAAACAGTAAAAGGAACATTTCAGATGTTGTAGAGGATATGGGAAAATTGAAACACTGATTCATTGTTGGTGAAGTTGTGTACTGGTTAAACCATTCTAGAGAAAAATTTAGAACAATGGCCAAAGGGCCATGAAATCATGCATATCCTTTCCCTCTACCCAATAGCTCTGGATCTATATTCAAAAATGATTAAAAACAAAACAAAAAGAAAAGTGCAGAAATATTTGTGGCACTTGTTTTTGTGGTGGCAAAGAATTGGAAATTGAGTGGATGCCCATAAATTTGGGAGTGACTGAATTATGATTTATAAGAGTGGTAAACAAATAAACAAACAATTATGCTATAAGAAATGATGAGTGGGATGGTCTCAGTAAAATCTTGAGGGAAATGATTCTTTCTATATTGATTAAGATTCAGTTATTAAATTGGCCAGTCTCTGAAGGACACTAAGATACATCAGATTACCAAAACCTTCTGGGTACATATTTCTCAATCTTGAGGGAACGCCATTCAACTAGAAGACATTACAAATAGAATCAAGGTGAGGCAAGGTCTTCTTCTTAGCAAATAAGCCCTTGTCCTTGGAAATTTCCATTAGAATTTAAGCTAAATAATCTCATGAAGGAGAAGATCAATCAGAGTGTTTGGAATAGCGGTTCATTCTTTTGTCCAGTTTGCTGCTGGTGGTTAAGTTTCATGATCAAGACATTCTCAGCACAAAGAGTTGAAGTCTCTTAGACCACCTCCTCATTAATATGTCCACCTCCTTTTCTAAAAGTGTTTAATTATTCATGGTTCTCCATAAGTGAGTCATTGGTTCCCAAGAGAAATACCTGACCATCAACTAATTGTTCACTAGCCTAATAAATAAATTGATTATTAATAACAAAGAAACCGTCTCTTGGATTTTTCATTTGTTTCAAACTGGAAGGGCTTGCATAAACTAATGCATAGAGAAATGAGCAGAACCAGGAGAATACTATAGAGAGTAACAGTAATATTATATGGTTATCAACTGTGAATGACTCAACTATTCTTGGCAATACAATGATCTAAGATAATTCAGAAAGATTTATGACAAAAAATGCCATTCACCCACAGAGAAGGAACTGTTGGAATATGAATGCATATTAAAGCACACTTTTTAAAACTTAATATTTTTTGTTTTGTCTATGCTTTCTTTTGCAAAATTACTGATAATGAAATATGTTTCAGCATATTTTCCAGGTTTAACCAATAACAAATCTTGTTATCTCAGAAAGGGGAAAAGAGAATGTGGGAGAGAATTTGGAACTTAAAAGCAAAAGCAAAAGAATGTTAAAATTGTTTTTACTTAGAATTGGTGTAAATAAAATATTAAAATATTTGAAAAGATCAGATACACCTAGAAATCTTGAAAAATTGAATCAATGGTACAAAAATCTTGAGCTTAATCCAATCAGAATGTGCTGTAGAAATTTCATGGATAAATTAGAGGGGGAAAGGGAAATTAGCCAGGAAAAAGACAAGGGATTTTAAAGAACAAGGCTCAAGTTTCTTGTAAGTTTACAACAGGACCAAAATGAACTGAGAAGACTTCTAGAAACAGACTATAGGACACATCTAATTGAGTAGTAAGAGAATCATTAAAAAAAACTAGTTGGCAAATAACTGTTGAGTCCTTTGGTTGTAGAAGTCCTTGGGAGTATTGAATGTAGAAAATGACTGTCATGTGTGACCTGCTCCTGCTTCTACAACAAATATGATAGATTGGTGATAAAAAGAGAATACAAAATGTGCTTTTAGACCAAATGCTAACTACTGGTACATTAAATATAATGTTTTTGTCCAATTGTTATTGAGTTGTTATTGAGTTATCAAGTTATATGATTACTACAGGAGTTAAATGGTACCCTAGAAATTCTCAGGATAAAGTAAACCTAATGGATAACATAAGCTGAATCTGAGTGGGAGAATAACTCACAATTTCTCATTTAAAAGGCAATGAAATATCTTGATCAGTGGGTTTATTCTCATGCCCAAAGGAAAGAAGAAATATTTTTCATAGGTTTTACAATGTATAACATAAGTAAGAAGACCTTTCACGGAGTTCTATGAAATGTATTAGAAGAAGAAAAAGAAAACTATAGAGGATTTGAGAGGATCTTCTGAAACTGAATTATGAAACTTCATTATTCTAATGCACAGGTGAAAAAATAGTAAGATGAAAACTATTCTCAAATAGTTTTGTTGCAATTTCATTTTGTATAGGCTTTCCCTTCAATAATTCATCCCTTTCTCTCTGGGGGATATTCTTTTTTTAATTCTTTAGAGACCATAGTCTTCTAATACTTGCAGTCATATAACATGACAGGCAGAGTACTGTCATTATAAAATGCCCCTTTCTTTGGAAGAGACTTGCAGTAATAAGGCTTGTAATTGAATAGCACTTACTATGTGCCAGGCACAGTGTTAAGCTTTTTGTAATTATTTCATTTCATCTTCACAACCACCCTTGTAGCTAATGCTATTATTATCCCCATTTTAGAGTTTAGAAAACAAATAATAGTAGATTAAGCAACTTACCCAGGGTCATACAGCTCACAAGTATCAGAGGTGGGATCTGAACTCATGAGGATGACTCCTTACTCCAAGCCCACTGTTCAATCCACTGCACTGCCTAGCTGCTCCTCCACCTTGAATTTAGTAAACACTTGATGAATGATTATTGTCTAAACTTTCTCTTGATTTAACAGAGAGATATGGAACTTGGGGGTAATACTGCTTTAGAATTAAAAAATATTTTTGCAAATAATCAAGCAAAAAGAAGATAGATTTTGAACAGTGTCCTCTTAAAACAAAACAGAAAAAAATTAAAAATCAGTTATGGCAAAAACAAGCCTTTATACAATCTAACTTGGAAGTAAGGTAACCTATAATATCCCAAAAGCACTTTCAGAAGAATGGGGATTAAAGGTAAACAAATGGAAATTAAATATCTGCACCAAACCAAATATATATTGAAATTTGTGTTGATGAAAACATTACATTATATGTGTACATAAAGGATGTCTAGAAATGTCTCCTGATACAGAGGTATAGTAATACCTGTTCAAAAAAAATAAGGTTGTTTGATGTGACCTGTTCTTGATGATGTGATGCTGCTTCCTTTTTGTATCATCCTTGAGTTGTTCACTAACAATCCCTTAATAAAAACATTCTTAAACTTAATCAGGAATCTAAGTATAAATTGCAGTCCCATCACCTGACAATTTCATTCTTCCATTTTTTCTCATTCTTCATTATTTTCTAACATAAATGATAAAATTAGAGTAGTTTTATCTGCAAGTCCTTTCAGTAGTTGAGAGTGCCAGGTGACATGAATTCATCAAGGATAGACTGGTGCCCTGCTTTTCTTTAGTAAAAACAACTAACTAGGAATTTTTAATATCTTTTCCAATTAAAAAATCTCAACAGAAAATAAAATCGGAAGTAAAATAAGGGCTTAGTAATTCTGTCTTATCTCCACTGTTGATAGACACTGTCTTATGAATCCCTAGTAGTAAATTTTCCCCTTCATAACTCCAGTATGCCTTTTTTGTGGGTTGGTTTTTGTTTTTTGTTTTTTGCTTTTTGGAGGGCAATTGGGGTTAAGTGATTTGCCCAAGGTCACACAGCTAGTTTTTGTGTTAAGTGTCTGAAGCCTGATTTGAACTCAGGTCTTCCTGATTCCAAGGCCAGTACTCTACTCACTGCACCACCTAGCCACCCCTCCAATATGCCTTTTTAATTTTTTTTGTCCTGAACTTTCCTCATAAACATCATTTTCTACTGACAAGTACTCCTAACTAGTACTTCTAACCGAACTATTACGCAATTGTAACTTCATTCTCACTTGTGTGTCTTTGTTTATATGGCTTTTAAAATAAATTTATGTTTTTATATTTTTGTCTTTGGGCAACTCTTATTTTTCTCCTTACAAAAATCATTGTGCCATTACAATTTTACTCTTGGGATCTTCACATATCACTTGTTCTGACTTCTTTCAGAGAATTTTAGTCCATGGCATTCTCTCTCTCTGAACATTTTAAAACATGCTCTTGAACCATCTAGGGTACATATCAGCCCAGGCATTTTG
>JAQQSW010009106.1:0-13310 GCA_028646575.1 Pseudocheirus occidentalis
TTTATACAGTGTTTAAAGGTTTGCAAAGTATTTTCTTCACAAAGATGCTGAGAACTAAGTAGTGTTACCATCTCCATTTTACAGATGTGAAGACTGAGGCTCAGAAAGGTGAAATGAATAACCCAAAGTCTCAGAGTTACCTCAGGGTTAGGAGTAGGTCTTGAATTCAGATTTCCTGAGTCTGAATACAGTTCTCTTTCCCCTGTATCAGAACTGTCTGATGGGAATGATTGGGTAGGAGGGTTGGAAGGGTACCACCAGAGTCAAGTGCTTCTCTTCCTTTCAGTGCCTTCATTCAAATAAGATACGAATGGTGACATGACAGCAGACCAGCAGGGACAATTTGGGGGGGGGGGTGAGGTTAGCTTTTGGCAGACCTCTAGTCACATCTTGGTTACCTACTGTACCAGGCCATAGGGTGGGTCCAAGAGGTTGATAAAGGAGATTATTGCATAGGAGGTCATAATGGTGAAAGCTGAGAAACTCCTTTGGGGAGCAGATGTTTGCCTTGATTCTATCTCAGTACAAAACTAAAGGAGCTCAGCATTGAAAAGGTGTTTAAATCCACCTACAAGTCAAGGCACTGTTGGATTCAGAACCCACTGCTTTTAAGGAATTCCATTATTCTTATCAAGGTACAGAACCCTACTTCCTTCATTCTTTCCTGCCTTCATTCCCTCCTTTGTTTTTTTCTTTCTTTCCTTCTTTCTTCCTTCCTTCTTTCCTCCCTCCTTTCTTTCTTTTCTCCTTTCTTTCTTCCTTCCTTTTTTCCTTCCTTTCTTCCTTTTTCCCTTCCTTTCTTCCTTTCTTTCTTTCCTTCTTTCTTTCTTCCTTCCCTCCCTCCTTCCTTCCTTCCTTTCTCTTTTTCTCTCTGTTTCTGTTTCTTTCTTACTTTATTTCTCTGTCCTTTCTCTCTCTTTCTTTCTTTCTCTTTCTGATCCTTCCTTTCTTTTTTCTTCCTTCCTTCCTTCCTTCCTTCTTTCCTTTCTTTTCTTCTTTCTTTCTTTCTCTAAGCAAACATTTAATAAGTGTTACAATGTACCAACCACTATTCCAGGCACTTGGGATGCAAAGATAACAATGAAACAATCCCTACCCTCAACAAGCTTATAATCTATTGGTGGGAAATGATGTGAACCCAGAGAAGCAAACCCAAAGCATAAACAAAGCAATTCCTAAGAGTGTAGGAGGCACCAGCAATCATAGGCATTGGGAGAGGCCTCCAGCATCTGTAGAAGGGGGTCTCAAAGAAAGCTAAGGGTTCTGCAAGGTAGGGGTGAGGAGGAAATACATCCTGGCATGGAAGATGGCCTGAGCAGAAGAATGGAGCGGAGAGATTGAGTACTGCTGATGGGGAACAGCGAGCAGGCTGGTCTGTTTGGAGTGTCAAGCATAGGACGGAGCAAGATGTGCCGAAGAGATAGACTAGAGTCAATTGGAAAGGGCTTTAAAAGCCGGCGAAGTTTGTATTTTATCCTAGAGGTAATAGGAAGTGTAGGAACTTCCTGAGTTTCTCTTCAAGTGGCTCATCTTGGATACATGAGAGCTGAAACTTTTTTTTTTTGAGCTGAAACTATTCTATGAGACACAGGAAGACCAGAATTCAGAAGACCTGGTTGCTATTCCCAGTTCTGCCACCAGCTAACTATGTGAAGTAGGATACGTCACTTCATTCCCCACCCATGTGAAAGAGTTAGATTAGATGACTCTGAAAGTCCCTTTTAGTCCTAACATTCCGATTCTATTTTTAAGTCATATTTATGGAAAAGGAGAACCCAATGGTCCATGAGCCCTTTCTGGAATGTACACAGTGACCCGGGTTAACGAGGCTACTTCTAACTCTCCAAAGTCACCATTTTACGTGAAAATTACCATTTTTGATCCTTGGAAGGAGGCCTTGACTTTTCCCATTCTTAAATGTGGAGACAGGTAGAGACTCCTGGCCATAGCAACTAGATAAGACTTGCTGATAACATTGCTAGTGTTGTCTTTGTGTCTTTCTTATAGAGGAGACTCAGGCTGTAGTCAGAAGCTGGATAACTTTTAAGGCCTCTTCCAACCCTTTATATCTGTGATACCTTTTGTGTCATCCCAACCCCCTGCCCCCATGCACACACCCCTTCTCTGCCCTCCTCCTGGGTATCCAGAGCCTTTAGAGCACCCCCTCTGCCCAGGAACCCCTACAGGGTTCCTGTCCAAATCTTAGCCCTGGTAGGTACCTCACCCTGTGGATCAGTCAGCTGCTCCCAACATGTATACCATATGGAGTTATCATAAGGGGTTCACGGATCTGTACCCAAAACCATAAATAAATAAATCTTCTGTAGACTAAACAGTATGCCTCACACATAGAAGTAAGCCTTGTTTCTAATAGCTGGTGCTATAATGATGAACAATATACGGAATTGTTTAAAAATGTCACTAAATTCTGGATAGTTTTTGTAGTGTATTTTTCCCAATATGTAGAATATTACTCTTTCTATCATAAAGAGTCTGGAATTTTTTTTGACATTAGAAAGATATTGCAAAATCCTCTCATTTTTTCTCTGCTCACCCTGACTATACTTACATATTATTTCTTAGGATCCTATTTTCTATTAGGTAAAAATGGATAGAAATGACCTAATGTAGTCAGGCAAATTAATCTTTGCTACCATATTAACTAATTAAAATGTTACTCTTCTTAGTTATCACATACCTCAACCCTGCTAGAAAATACTTGTCTCCAGAAGGCCTCAAGCAGTAACTTTAATAGTGGAAATTTCAGGCACCAAAGCATACAGTTTGGGTGATGGGATTAGAGAGGAGAAGGCCCATCTGTAAGGTATGATGAATCAGAGCAAACACCCTAAGCCCTAAGCTTTGAGTATAATATAAGCTCTTTGAAGACAAGGGACTGTCTTATTTGTCTTTTTACTTAGCATAGAACAGTGCCTGGGACATAATAATGGATGCCTGTTGAACTGAACTGACTTAAATCGAACTGAGCTGAACAGAATCGCATTGCATGGAATTGAGAGATTCCCTCCATGCTGTTGGTGGGGAGGCAGTGGCCAATGGGAGGAGCTGGCTGTACAAAGGAAGCATTTAGAAAGACCTGAGGCTTATATACCCAATACACAATCAACCCCAAACACTCCCACTGTCACCAGGGCAGAGCTGGTGGGACTGCCCTCCCACCTGCTCCAAGCACCCAGCTCCCCAGGACAAGCCCTTTGGAAACGTCTCTTCCCCTTCAAGTCTCCTCTTGCTGTTCATGTTAAGCTGATATCAACAGAAATAAAAATGGCATGTGTGGGCTGGGCTGGGAAGAAGAGGAGAGGAGAATTGAAAAAAAAAGACACAAATCTGTAAATCTCTGACGTAAAGTGTGCTTTTTTTTTTGTTTTAAAAGGCATATAATAAATTCATCCTGATACTTTCAAAGCTGTCCAGCTTATCTATGTTTCCTTCCTAACTTCCTTTTTTTTCAATGTGCGTTTTCTTTTAAATATTTCAGTGACACTCGTTAAAAAAAAATATATCACCTTTCCCCATATGTGTTACCCAAATCTCCTCATTTATAAAAGAAATGAAAAAAAAGAAAATTCTTATAACAAATATACTTATTCACTCAAAATCAATCCACACATTGGTCATGGCCAAAAATATATGACTCCTGCCCAGTAGCCATTTCTCAGCCTTCTTCTCCAAACTTATTTAAGACTACTGATTATATAAAACTCAGTGGGCTTGTTTTCTTTTCCTGGCTTCTCGTTCTCTCTCGTTCATCACTCTCAGGCTTCTCATTCTCTCTCGTTTATCACCTTCACCCCACCTCTTCCCACTCTCAAATGCTTTGTGCTCCTCTCTCTTTTCTTTCTGGATGCTCCTACGTATGCATTTTTATCATCTCCACTATCTCCTTTATGTAGATGACTCTCAAATTTATATTTCTTTGCTCTCACTTCTTCCCAGAAGTTCGGTCTTCTATCTCCAGCTGCCTGGTGAACAGCTCCAGTTGAATGCATCTCAAATTCAACATGTTTAAGACCAAGCTCATTCCCAAAGTCCCGTATCCCTCCAGATTTCTGTACGCCTGTGAAAGATACCATCGTCCTTCTATACACAGAGGCTCAGAAGCTCAGGCCTCCTGTGTTCTCCTATTCCATTACCCCAGATTTGCAGTCAATCAATTCAGACCTGATGATTCTTATTTTCTTTTGTAGCTTCTCCAGCATCTATCCCTCCACTCCATCCCCACTGCCACCGCCTTATCCTGTGTCTTATTGTCCATCCTTTGTTCTCAAAGAGGACCATGATATCAGGAAGGTGATGCCATGACTTGTGAGTGAATTGGATTTAAGTGAAAGAGGGCTGTGCAAAATCTCACTCTGTCCTGCAGTCTGGGTCCAATGGCAAGATACAGATCAGGACTAGAAATGGCTTCAATACAGTGGGAAACCTTGGCCTTTTTAAGCTAAGGTCTTACTGAGTTCTCACTTTGATTGAGGTGATGCCCATTCCGAGATTAAAGGTAGGTAAGAAATGAGGCAAAGAATGGCCTAATCAAATTTACCTGGTCCAAAACAAAAACAAAAACAAAATCAACCTGGGAGGGGAAGACCCTCTGGGTTTCTGGCCAAAGCAGAAACAATTGCTATTTCTGCTTGCCGGGAGAAGTCACAGGCCAAACAATGACCAAGTAAGGCTTGTTGCTTGCTTTGTAACCAAATCAATGAGTCAGCGATGTGGGTATAAGGCACGGTCATTAGAAAAGAAATCTAGTCTGTAAACCCCAAGATATCTCCAGAAGTTTCAGTGATCAAACTTTATATTCCTTTGGGCAGGGCAGTCACAGGTAAGGGTATGACTGACAGAGAGGAGGAAGGGAAGTAGGGAAGAGGGGAAGGAGGGAAGGAAGGAAGATCCTGTACCTGTCTCCTACCTGGCCTCCCTATCTTAGTGTCTGCCTCCATTCACTTCATTCATAACACCACTAGCAAATTCAATTAGTCTTTACCTAAAACAACTCTTTATTTGTTAATACTCTGTTCAAAAATTGCCACTGTCTCACCATTGTATACAGAAAGTGTGGCAAGAGTCAGTGTGATATAGTGGATTGGGTACTGGCCTAAGTCCAGTGAAAGCATATATCATATATCTATATCTATATCTATATATATACACACACACACATATGTTTACATATATACGTACATACATATATATACACATATTAAAATCTTCTCTTATGTGTGTGCCCATAGCTTCCATTGTAATAGAAGTTCTCAACAAATATTTGATGGTAGTGATAGTAGTGATGATGCTATAAGGTTTGCCATATGTGGGGTTAATTGCATCACCAATCTCCACAGACCCCCTCAAACCCTATCACATGTGGGATAACAGAGCTGTGCACTGAAGTCAGAAGCAGGCCCCTCTGTGGCTCCAAGAGGAGGGATTACTTGCTCCCTGATGAAACTGAATTGACTGTGCGAATATAGCCATCCACATAACTGGTGGTTTGTTTGGGGGGATCAGGTCATTTATCCACATCATGCCAATGGATGCAAAGCAACTGACTATGACGAAAATGGATGACTCACTTCCGCATGGCCTTCCTGAGATGCTGCTAGAGATGGTCTAGGGAGGAAAGTGGACGATTAGGACCACTTGAGAAAGGAGGTGTAATCAGTGCACAGGGAACTCCCCACCCAATGGCACCACTAATATGATGCAGGACCTTAAGCAAGTCACTTATCCCTCTGTGCCTCATTGGCTTCATCTATTAAATTCAGACTAGCTCTGAAATTCTGTGGCCCTTCGGCTTAGAGGATATAATATCACAAAATGCCACCCTCTGAAACTGAAAAAAAAATGAACAGATCATGGAAATGATTAGTAATCTGCAGGAGTTTCTGTTGATGATATTTAGGTGTCTCCAATTCACTGTTGTAGAAAAAATGCTGTACTGGGAGTCAGAAAGTAAGAATAACAAATCACATTTATATGGTGCCTTGAGGCATATAAAGCATTTACCATTTAAACAACATTTTGAGATGGTACAAGGCCTGTTGTCTCCATTCTGCAAATAAGGAAACCAGAGATTTCCTGCTCTTAGTGAAGGTGAAGAAATATTGAACTGGGCTGTGACCTTGTCAGCTTTGAAAGATTGGAAAAGTGGGTTGTAAGGGGCCTAGAAAGTGAAGTACATGATTGATTTTTCTAGCAGATGAGCAGAGCAGAGCAAGGAACAGAACCCAAAGAAACCTGCTTGACACAGCATGGGAGTGGCTCAGAGGCAAAGGTGGCCAAGGGGTGACACCTGCTTATCCATGGGCCGTGATAAATGGAAAAGTGAACTCCGTGAGACAAATGCCTTTTAGCGACTGCTTCAAGGTTGAGCCCGTTCTCCTCAGGGACTGAGGTGCTACAAGGGAGAATGAGCTACCCGATTTGGGGGATATGTGTTAGTGCATCTGGTCTTGTGATACTTATCCCTTTGTAAAAGCTAAAAATAAATAAATCAATAAATCACAAGGTAACCTTATTGGCCCCTGAAAAGAAAAAATTGATGTCCCAGCAGATCTTTAAATAATAAAGAGCTTTACTGGGTTCTGTGTTATATGCTTTAAAATTGTCATCTTATTTGACCCTTAACAACAACTCTGAGAATTAAGTGCTGTTATTATCCCTATTTCACAGATGAGGTAACTGAAGCAAACAGCGGTTAAGTGACTCACCCAGGGTCACACAGTCAGTAACTATTAGAGGCTGGATATGAATTCAGGTCTTCCTGACTCTAGGCCCAGTTCTCTATTCACTTTACCACCTAGCTATTCCATGTTTAAAAGGCATTGACCCCACTCATTAATTTCTTCTGTTTCTAGTTGCAGATTATATCAGGATTTTTTATAGTTACTTCCTATGAGAGGCAGAGGAAGTATTTCTTTACCTTATCCCAGACCACTATGCAACTATGAGGATATAAGAGCTAAAGCTTATATCCTGACTAGATATATCCCGATCCTGTCTGATTCCTTCCTGCTCTTTGGTAAAGATTGTCCATCCTGAGATGACCACATCCAGGCTTGGAGGCTACCTTTGTAAGTTTAAAAAGTTCAGCAACCTTGGGTCCTTTGGTCAAAGCTGACAAGAAAGGGTGGGAGAAATCCCCGGTGACTGCGCTAGCACTCTTGGAACAGACCCCCACCCAGAAGAGGAGGAACTCACATTCTGGCCTGGCTTGCATACCTGTCATGAGAGAAACGGTGTGGAACAAAAGTAAAATGTCAAATGTCTTTATTGCCATCCTGAAAACTGCTTTATTGTTCTGATAAGGTTTAAGTCTGAACTTTCCAGTAGATTATAACAGTAGTTATTAAATTACTGATTGATTCAATCTTGTCAATGTCTTTTGTGTATTTTAGAACTTTTTTTGTGGACAGGAAATAAATACCTGTCCCTTACCTGACTTACACTGAATACTTTTCCACTCTCTCCTTTGGGGAAATCCTCAGAGATGAGGCAAAAGCTAAGCATTAAGCAATTTTCCTCAGGACTACAGGGTTGGGGATTAGAACAGTCAAAGCATTTTAAGGCCGACTCAGGGCCTCCTCCTCTATGAAGTCTTCCCTGATCCCCTCAGCTAAATGTAATCTTTCCCTGCTAAGATCTGCTTAGAGTTTGTTTGTTTGGATCTCTTCACATTCTACCTTCTACTAAACATTTCTCTGAATATCTTGAACCATAGACTTAAATCTCCTTCAAAATGAGAACTATAGTGTTTCATTTTCATATCCCTCACTGCCTCTGTGACACAATTTCCTTGCATAAAGGCATTGGATAAATATTTGATTAATTGAATTGAACTGAATGGAAATGAATTGAACTAAATTCAATTGAATTGAATTGACTGACCAGTATTCTGGTCTTTTGTTGGTGTTTCTCTTTAGTAGAGAGTTCTCTCTTGTATCCCACAAAAGTATTCCATTACCATTGCTCTCATTCCATATTCATCTCAAAACTTTCCCATTTTTAGTTTGCTTTTCCTGGCACCCTGACAATCAGAAGACAATAGCTCAGATGATGGACGTGGCAATTACATCCGCTAGAAAAGGCAAGATGATTGATTATGGCATACAGATAAACACACTGGTCAGCACTGGAGGTGCAGGGGTTAAAGCTTGCCTCCAATCTTCACTGGGTGGATGACCCTGGGTGAGTCACTTAGTATCTCAATGCCTTGATTTCCTCATCTGTGAAATAGGAGCACCAATATTTGCACTTCCAATCTCAGAGGGTTGTTGTGAGGAAAATGCTCTCTAAGACTTAAAACATCTTACAAACATAAGCTATTTATCAGTTTATCCCCCCACGATGAATGAGTAAGCTTGTCATTGTGATTTATTAGTGAGTCTCTTGTGAGTTTGGTTAACATGCATTGATTTTCCAAAACCTTATTACCCATGGGCAGCACTCTTCATTCCTAAGTGACTGTGTGGAGAGAGCCACCCACACAAATGGTGATTTGTTTTGGGGGGGAGGGGGGCTGGGAGAATCAGGTCATTTACCATCATGTGGATGGATTCAAAGCAACCAACTGTAAGAAAAACAGATGACTCACTCCCTCATAGCCTCAGTGAACTTCGCACAAGGGTGGTAGGGTGGGGTTGGAGGTAGACAATGTGACCACCTGGATGGAGGAGTGGTCAGTCCTGAAGGAACCAAAGGATCCCAAATATGGTAAACCACAGGTAAACAGGTAAAATTAAATTCCTGAACAACCAAGGCCCCAAACCCTGGTGATTCCAACAAGGTGTAACCACACCAAGTTTTCATTTGACAAGTGAAGAATGGACCCAGGTTAGTCAGGTAGTTAGTGGCAGAGCCAAAACAAGAACACAGAATATTTTGGACAGGCCGAGCCATTGTCTCTAGAAGTTCTTGGTGACAATACAAATATGTTACCTGGGAAAGATGAGGCATTTAAACCATTACCATATTAACATATTGAGCTTAAATCAATTAAGTATTTCTTAAGCCTTTCCTATGTGCAAAACTGAACAGCTGGGTAGTGCAGTAGATGGAGTACCCAGGGACCTGAAGTCAGGAAGTCTTCCTGAATTCAAATCTGGCCCCAGAAACTTACTTGCCATGGGACCCAGGGTAAGCCACTTACCCCAATTTGTGCCAGTTTTCTCATCTGTAAAATGAACTGGAGAAAGAAATGGCAAAACACTCCAATATCTCTGCCAAGAAAACCCTAAAATTGATGCCACAAAAAAAATCGGACATGACTGAAACAAGTGAACAACAAATGTGTAAAATTAATTAAGTGCTGCTTTTCCTCAATAGTTTAGCCTAATAACACACACAGAAAAAATAATACTACATCAGTGAAGGATGCCTATTGTCCAGACCAAGTTTGGATTCAGTCAAAGGGCCACAGTTGAGGATTTAAGGGCTATATGTGACTTTGAGGCTGCAGATTCTCTACCCCTAGTCCAGACCATAACATGGAGTTTTTAGGGTTGTAGATTTACAGTTAGAGGTTATAGCCCAAATTCCTCATCTTACCAATGAGTAAACTGAGGCATGAGGAGGTTAATAGACTTGTTCAAAGCCCTGCAGTTCATGTCAGAAGTGAGATTTGAAGCCTGGCCCTTGAGCCTGGAGCCAGCGTTCTTTCCAGCAGACCGTACTGTCTCCAATTAGACAGACACATCACACAATTTGTCCATCAGCACCCTACAAATGGACAATGAGTTGGGTCCAGAAATGATCAGGAAAAGGAAAATGAGCTGCATTTCCATTGAGAAACTGTGCCATGCTTTTAATGGCTTCAAGCTTCCCCCTAAAACAAAAATCCAACTTTTTTTTTTTTAACATTGTGATTCTTTAGACAATGTTGCATGGCTACCAACCCGTAGACTACTACAAGTCTATATCAAGGCAAAAACTGAGTATCACCCAAAAAGCAAGGCCAAGGCATCCATCAAGCAGGTGTGAACAGCTGTACCACTGCATAAACAAGAGAAGCCGCATAAAAGGTATTAGCAATGACATGAATGATCGAAAAAAAGATGGCACAAAAAGTGAGGGGCAGCTGATGGAGAACCTACATGGCCCAACTAACAAGGTCAGAACAATTCTGGGAAAGCCCTCAGCCTGTCTCATGGACCTCCAGTGGAAAATGTATGAAAGGATATGGACAAGAGTCACATTGGATAGGCAGGCATGGATGAGTTGTGATAACAATAATTGGGGAGAAAACCTGCTTCATTAAGGTATACTGGAGTACTGTCAGTCAGTTAGCAAGCATTTTTAAGTGCCTTCTATGTACTAAGTGCTGGAGAAACAAAGATAAAGGGGAATAGAGAGTCCTTGCTCCCAAGGAGCTCACGTTTTAATGGGAAGGACAACATGAAAACAGCTATGTGCCAACAAAATACAGAGGGTAAATTATAAATAATCAAGAGGGGAGAAACTAACAATCAGGGATTTAAGTGATTTTGGAGTGGGTGCAAAGCACTTAGAATACAAAATTAGAAAACACACTTAGCCCTGTCCTCAAGAAACTTCCCGTCTAGTAGAGGAGGTAAAATATATGCTATCGTGCCTACAAGAGGCCGTCAGTTATGATGGGGAGGGGGAGAAAGCCGTGCAATGTGAGCTAGGAAGGGCTGAGGAGGGAGATCTTTCAGCTGGGGTCAGGTGGAGCTTCATGGCTGAGGAGGATGAGCTAAGCCTTGGAGGAAGAGGAGGATTTAACAGACAGGGATAATGAGGGCGTACATTCCAGACAAGGAGGAAAGCCTGGGAATGGAAACTGGAACTGGCATGTCAAGACCAGGGAACAGCTAATGGTTCAATTTGGCAGAAACAAAGAACATAAGAAGGGATGTGAAGTACAAAGGAACTGGAAAGATAGGTTGGATCCAGTTTGTAAAGTTCTGAAATGCCAGTGTCAAGGAGGTTAATTGTTCTAGAGAAGCCATCCCAGGGGAGCTGCGTGCATACAGTTCCTGAGATGGCTTGTATGGTCCGATTCAACCTCTACCACATGGACTTAAAGAGTTTTATTTGATCCTATGAGAGATAGAAAGCCATAAAAGGTTGTTTTGGGGGGGTTTTGTGTTTTGTTTTTTTTTTTTTAACAAACAAGCTAACACAACTAACTTTATTTTGTTAGCTATATGAATGACTATGAATGGAGAGGGGAGAGTCTGGAGGAAGGGAGACCAACAGGACTATTATAATAGCTAATTTAAGAAGGGATGAAGGCCTAGACAAGATAGCAGTGAGAGTAAAAAGTAGAAATCCAATCAGAGGAAGATTGTGGAGGTATAATTGACAAATTAGGCAAATCGCTGGATATGGAGGATGACAAGAAGAATCCAAGGGAATTCTCAAGCATGGGGACCTAGAAGATGTTAACTGTGCCAGTTTTTTTTTAAATAACGAAGGTGAGAGGAAGGACAGGAAGAGTTAAATTTTGGACATGCTGAGTTTGGGGTCCCAGGGAGACAGTCAGGAGGAGATGTGTTGTTGTCCTTCAGGGATAACTGACTAGAGTCCATTGGGGAGATGAAGGTGGAAGAGACACATTTAGCAGGCAGCTTCATGAAGGTGGTAGCTGATGCAATGGGAGCAGATGCTATTGCAAAGGGAGAACGTGTAGGTAGAAACAAAAAAAGAGACCCTCAGACAGAACTTTTGGAGATAGTCACACATGGGAGGAAGAAAGAGGACAGTAGACCAATGAAAAAGATCCACAAGGAACATTGAAACAGAGGAGAAAGAGCAGGAGATAAAGCAGCATCACCCAAGCCTCAGGAGAGTATCCAGAAAACCAAGGTAGTCCATAGGGTTAAATACTACAGGAAGGTCAAGAAAGAGGAGGGCTGAGAAAAGGTCATTTGGTTTATCAGTCAAGAGTATTGGAAACCTTTGAGAGAGAGGCTTCAGTAGAGTAAGGGGGCCAGAGGTCAGATCCCACAATCAATCAATAAACATTTATTAAACATTTCCCGTGTGCCAGGAACCGTGCTAAATGCTGGAAATAAAAAGAAAGGTGAAAGACAGTCTCTGCTGCCAAGGAGCCGACTGCCTAATAGCAGAGAAAGCATGCAAACAAGCATGCGGTGCCAGTGTACAAACAAATATGTGTGCAGTCGTGCTATGCAGAGTATAGTGTGGGAACAATTAACACAGGAGAGGTACTAGGATTAAGAGGATTGGGGAAAGGCTTCTCTGGAACTTGAAGGAAATCAGGGAAAGCAGGTGAAGATGAGGAGGGAAACCATCTCAGGCAGGGGCAATAGTCAGTAAAGATGCCTAGAGTTGGGAGACGGAGTCTCTTGTGTGACAAATGTCAAGGTGGCCAGTGTCACCGGAGCACAGGGTACATGGAAGGACATAAGGTGTAAGAAATATTGGGAAAGTGGCGGGAGACAAGCTACAAAGGCTTTGAATGCCAGAGAATTTTATATTTGATCCTGGAGGTAAGAGGGAGTGACTGAAGTTTGTAGAGTAGGGGATAGCATAATCAGACCTATGCTTTAAGCAGATCACTTTGGCAGCTGTGGACATTGGATTGGAGAGGACAGGCATGACATAGAGAAACCAATAAAATGATTATTTCACTGATCCAGATATGAGTTGACAAGGGCCTGTACCAGGGTGGTGGCATTGTCAGAGGAGAGGAGGGGGAGTAAGGGAGAGATGTTACAAAGGTAGAATTCACAGGCGTTAGCAACAGATGGGATATGGAGGTAGGGCTGTGACTCAAGGATGATGCCTAAGTGGTGAGCCCAGGTGACTGGGAGAATGGCATGCCCTAGATAGTCATAGGGAAGCTAGAAAGTGGGAAGGATTTGGAAGGAAAAAAATATCTAATTCAATTTTAGATATGTTGAGTTTAAGATATCTAAAGGATGTCTGGCTTGAGATGTCTGAAAGACAGTTGGAGATGACATATTAGAGACCAACAGAGAAGTTAGGGCAAGACAGTTAGATTGTGAGCAACATCAGCAGCACAGAAATGATCATTGAACTGTGGGAGATGATGAGATCAGCAAACCAAGTGAAATAGTGTGGAAGAAGAAGAGAAGAGGCTCCAGGACAGAACCCTGTGAATGGATGGTGAGAAAGTAAAGGCAGCCATGACAGTGGATGGGAAAGATATAGATTAATTGCTTGAGGAGCTGGCCAAATAAAAGAAAATATTTTTAATGGGGGCAGGAAAATCAGGAATCAGAACACATAGGCACCGAGGAAAGAACCAATAGATAACGAGGAGAGAGAGGAGAGAGAGAGAGAGAGAG
>JAQQSW010009107.1:0-13309 GCA_028646575.1 Pseudocheirus occidentalis
AGTGCTGGTCTGTTTACTACTTCATCTTACCAGGCTGTACCTGGCTGAAATTTTCTAAGCCTTTTCTCCCCTACTATACTTCTCCCTTCCCCAGCTCACCCTTGCTTCAGCTTTTCACCTCCCTCCTCATCTTCCCCATTAGAACATGAGCTCCTTGAAGGCAAGGAATGTTTGTCTTTTTGGTTCAGTGCCTGGCACACAGTAAATACTTAATAAAAGCTTGCTTACTTGCTTCCTTCCTAGGGAACCACCAAAATGTGAACACACTTTCTGTAAAATTCACAGAATCCATTTCCTTAAAGAAAAGAACCTTTTCCTGGTTGAAGGGATGAGAGCCGTAGCCACATCCAGAAAGCTTCTTTACTTACCATCTTTAGCACCATCCTGCTCACCCTGCTGTTCGTCTTCCCTAATGACGAGTTCATCCCTCTCTGGCTCATCAGCTTCATGATTTTCCTGGCTGACGAGAAGACCACCTGGTCCCTTCTGGGTCTGGACAGATTCTCTGAGTTCAGCATTCTCTTTTTCTTTGCCTTTTTCATTAGCGTTCTCTCTGCCTGGCTCTAGAGGCAGAAGCTCACCTCCCTGGTTCTCCCTCTGAACCTCCTCTTCACTGGGAGTCAAGACGTCATTGGTCTCTGTGGGAAGAACAGTTTGCTTGAAAGAAACAATCACAAATGCTCAATGGACAAATCCTACTTCCCTCAACTTGTATAGCTTTCCCAGTCATCTCAGAGTGGGAACCTCTTTACACCATGAAGTCTGTCCTTTCCACACAGCCAGAGGGAGAGAAAAAGGGAGATAAAGTCACACTCTTTTTTGGTTCTGGGATTTTTTGCCTTTTTTTTTGGAGGGCAATTGGGGTTAAATGACTTGCCCAAGGTCACACAGCTAGTAAGTGCGTTTGAGGCTGGATTGGAACTGAGGTCCTCCTGACTCCAGGGCTGGTGCTCTATTTACTGCACCACCTAGCTGCCCTAGTTCTGGGATTTTTCTAGTATTAGTTTGGAGAAGTTTGGTTTTGTGGTCACCCCACAAGTGAAGCCAGGAGTGAACATCTTAGCTAATTTTGTGTCTTCCCAATCCTTTACGACTAAGTAAACACACTTGGGAACTACCAGAGAGTAGCCACCTAAAACAGTCAATTCTAGGGAATAGATTGGCCACATAAATTTTTTTCTAATTGCCCCATTGATCTTTTTTTTAACAACTTCTTTTTTAAAAATTGTCCTCATTTCTGAATGTATCCCTAACTCATCCCCTACACAACGGAACCATCCTTTGGAACAAACAATAAAATTTAAAAAAAAAAAAAGGTTGGAATGAGGAGGGAGGAAGCAGTCTGGCAAAACTAACCAATATATAAAGGGAGTCTGAGAGTATAATTAATGGTCCACATCCATGCTCTCCCATGTCTACAAAGAAAGGACAGAAGTGCATTTTCTCAACTCTCCTCTCTATCCACATTTGCTTATTATAATTCCATCATGTTCCATTTCATTTTTTATTCTTTCTCCCTATGCTGTTGTGGTCATTATGCATATTAAATACCTGGATCTGCTTACTTTACTCTGGATCAATTCATATAAGTCGTCTCATGTCTCTAGGAATTCTTCAGATCCATTGCTTTGTCAAAGTGCAATCTTCTTCTATAATAGTCAGGAACTCAATCAATGTAGCTTCATTAATCTTTGAAACCCTAACTGGAACCTTCTAATAAGATTTACGCCCAAAGTAATCTTCATTCATGTTTGTGACCTGATAAACACACACACCTGCTCCTAATTCATCCAAGGCAACTGTTCCAAGAATAAGAAGTGTTCCAACTGTTTCCCGATGACTTATGGAAAGAGGTGACAAAACAAAGTGGGAACCACCCTGTAAACCATGGAGATGCAAGCCTGAACCATAAAACTATGCCCTAGTTTCTTTCCCCTTAGTTGTTGAGATCTTATATTTGTTTTTAACTGAACAGGGTTACAAGGGACCTAATTGCTTAGATCCAGTTTACCTTTTTTTTCTTCTTGTCTCATCACCTTTGGGGTCTTCTCAGAAAGAGAAGTGGGTCCTTCAGGAACTATATTTCCTTTTTCCTGCTGCACTCCTACTTCCTTCAGTTCTGATTCATGTGGCTTAGGCTGTGGCTGACTGATGACAATTTGCTAAAAAAACAAAAAAAAACAAAGAAAAAAACATCCACAGTCACATAAACTGCATTTATTAGTAAGCATTTATTAAACTCCTATTGCATACCAGGTACTATGCCTGAGAAACTTAAGGAAGCAAAGACAGAATTAAACAATCCCTGCCCTCAAGGAACGTACAATATATTATGGGAAGCAACATGTATACATGTAAGCAAAAAACAAAAGATACACAAAGTAAAACACAGGTAGGAAAAGGATTTGCTCTGTGAAGTTTGGATCCAAAGGGCCGCACTTGAGGACCTGGAGGTCCACATGCGGCCTTGAGGTCGCAGGTTCCTACCCCTGCACAAGGCACTTTTGGTGGGGAGGACCCAGCAACTAGTTCTCCATCCTCTGAATTTTCAAGAAGATTATAGAAAAGATTCATGCTTTTGAAAAGGGTTAGACTGAATAGGGTCATTTTCAACCCTAATTTCTAAGGGTCTATTGCATGTCAATATAAAACTGTACAGTGCTTCAGTAGGAGTTATCAAGTATCAGGAACAACAAAGTCCTTCAGAAACAAAAGAAAACCTGGCCTGATATTAACTTGTGAGTCATATAACAGGGAGGCTTGTAAATCAGCTATCTGATAAGTATAATTTGTATAACAAAAACCCTTTCTCATATGAAAAATGATCAACATATTTCAAAAGCTATTCAACACAACAAAAATTCCAACAGCACAAAAGAACATGTTGCTATCTTGATTGTTACAGATTTGATTTCTATCAGAACTGACCAATCTACCTGGTCTTTTTGTTCTTGTTTTTGAAGAGCAATCTGCCTTCCCATAAGGT
This sequence comes from Pseudocheirus occidentalis, assembly GCA_028646575.1. Lineage (NCBI taxonomy): Eukaryota > Metazoa > Chordata > Mammalia > Diprotodontia > Pseudocheiridae > Pseudocheirus > Pseudocheirus occidentalis. The sequence goes on from JAQQSW010009107.1 coordinate 2,987, forward strand.
GAAAAATGAGATATATTCTAATAACTCACAAATCGCTACTTAACCTGAATAAGAGAATGGTTTCCAAGATAAGACAATATCTCACAGATCAAGCTGGAATGTGTTTTGGGTCCAGAAATACAAAAAGAATAATAACAAACACAGCCGCCTGGTATGGTGGGTGGAGCCGAGTCTAGATGTGGAGAACACTGACTCCCACAACCTACTAAAGGCAGCTCACTTCATAACCCCAAGTCTCAGTTTCCTCATCAATAAAATGAAGGGCTTGGACAAGTTGCTTTCTGAGGTCCCTCCAGCTCTAGTTCTATGAACCTATGAAATCACAGTAGAAGGAATATCTACTTGTAGCAGCAACTTGGAAACATTCTGCACTAGATGAAACTCAGGTCATCCCAGGTGTAGGTTTGATGGCACTTGGATTTGACAGAAAGATTACCCAATATAATGTTTTTAAAGCTGTGGATGATTCTAGTTTTTGCTAAGCAACATCACCTTCTTACAACGTGATGCACCTTAGAAGCTTTTTTACCATCACCATATCCCATACCTCATTTTTGCTCACAGCACAGCCCCTCCCTCACCAATATATATATCAAAGTAATGCAACTCTTTCATTTTTTTAGAGATGAAGAAACTCAGTCTCAGAAAAGTAAAATACTGGGACCTCTCTGCTCTGACTTCCAGTCTCAAATCAACAACTGCCTCTTAGATTTCTCAAACTTGATAATGACCCACAAACATCATTAACATTAACATGTCCAAAACTGAACTAATTTTTCTCCCAAACTTTTCTGCGGATACCACCATCCTCTCCGTCTCCCGACCACTGAGTCATCCTTGACTCCCCACTCTCTGCCACGCAACATATCCAATCTGTTGACAAGGCCTGACAATTTTACTTTTATAACATCTCCGTCATCAGGCCTCTTCTCTCCTATGTCACTGGCACCATCTTGGTACAGGTCCTCATCACCTTATACCTTGACTACTACAATGGCCTTCTGGTTGGTCTGCCTGCTCTAAGTCTTTCCCTGCTATGGTCTATCCACCACTCAGCTGTCAAAGTGATCTTCCTAAAGTGCAGGTTTAACTGTCATTCCCTCTGAGGTTCAGTAATCCAGAGTGGTTCTTTATTATCTCCTGAACCAAATATTAAATTCTGTTTGACATTCAAGGACTTGCATAACCTGTTTCCCTTTCCCACAACATTTTCAGTCTTCTTCCACTTTAAATTCCACCATGTAATCTGCAATCCAGTGAAACCGGTCTCCTTGCTTTTCCTTGAGCAGACACTCTACCCTGTTTGTGCATTTATACAGGCTCCATACCTCAAATGCCCTCCCTCCTCCTCTCTACCTCCTGCTTTCCTTGGCTTCCTTCAAGCCCCAGATAAAATTTTACCTTCCACAGGACCCTTTCCTAGTCCACCTTAATATTAGTGCCTCCTTATTGCTGATTATCTCTGATTTATCTTCTGTGTATCTCCTCTGTACATTTTGTGCCAATAACATAATTGGTGTTTAATAAAAGTTGACTAATTAAGTGAAGTGACTTGTCCAAAGTCACACAGTTAGTAAGTAACCAGACAGGGAACTGAAACCAGGTCTTCTGATTCCAAATCCAGAGCTCTTTCCACCACACCCTGCTGCAAACATAATAATGCATCTGTCAAGTAGCAGAAACTAGAAAAGGGCTGGGTTCCCTTGATCCCTTGCCCAAGGTAGCAAGTTAACCAGAACAGGCCAGAGCTAGTTTAGGATCTGCCAATTTTTTTTGGCTTTTTTTTTTGGAGGGCAATTGGGGTTAAGTGACTCACCCAAGGTCATACAGCTAGGTTTTGTGTTAAGTGTCTGAGGCCAGATTTGAACTCAGGTCCTCCCCACTCCAGGGCCAGTGCTCTATTCACTGCGCCACCTAGCCGCCACAAGGATATGCCAATTATTGAGGAAAGGACAGGGACAGGGCTACTATAGTTAACAGGGAAGAAAAGAAATGGGGGGAAAAAAGGAAGAAAATGCCAAGAGTAAGTATTGGTCAGAATCATGACAGATGAAATCCTTACTCACCGAATTGTTCGGATCACTTTTTTCACTGAGGTTTCTGGATGCCATAGCTTCATTCCCCTTTTTAGTGACTTCTTCTATCCTCTCTTCACACTGTTCCTTCACCTCTTTCATCTGGTTGATACACTGGCTCCTTTAGGGGGAAACAGGCCAAAAGAAAAGTACAAAAACAAAACAACAAAACATAAACAATTCTGTCATTAAGGAATGATATTAGACGAGTTTACGTACTTCTCTGTTCTAACTATGAAATCTACCTCAAAAACAAGTACTTCTGGGGCGGCTCAGTGGTGCAGTGAAGAGACCACCAGCCCTGGAGTTAGGAGGACCCAAGTTCAAATCCGGCCTCAGACACTTAACACAAAAACTAGCCGTGTGACCTTGGGCAAGTCACTTAACCCCAACTGCCCTCCAAAAAATTAAATAAATAAAAGCAAAAAAATAAAAATAAAAATTTAAAAAGTAAAACAAAACAAAACAAGTACTACTGATCCAAGATGGCTTGACAGCAACCTGGGAGTCAGTGTACTTCTCACATAGACCACCTAAATAAATAAACAAACAAACAAATAAGTAATTAAATAAATGCAGAGGAGAGAAATGTCTGGAACACACACACACACATACACATATCAAACAACCCAAGTAAAAAGCAGACACAAATAAAGAAAGAAAACGAACCAATACAATTTAAAATGTTATAAAACCACTAAATAAGTTAAAGAACTAAAATCAACAAAGATAGAAAAAGAAACCATGCAAGATGTGCCAAAATATTGTCCTCAAATGGATAAGGAATAATTCAAAGAAGCTGAGCAAGAACTGGCTCTAATAAGAAAATCCCAAGTCCAGTAAGAGGTAAATGATAAGCCCAATAGAAATCAAGCTAGAATTAAATGTTGCCAAAAACAAAAACAAAGAACAGGGGAGAAGAGGATGATGACAATTTAAAAATTATTAAACAGAACTTCACACAGTGCAGAACAGGTAGAAACAGGGAGTAGTTCAAAGAAATCACTGATAGCCATTTACTGGAAAATATGTAAACCCAAGAAACAGATTCAGATTTTGACGTAGCAATTTCAGAATTACTCATGTCTCAGAAATTTTAGAAAAACAAAAGAACATTACATATAATTATTATATATAATTAAAAATTACATATAATTACATATAATACAGGAATCAAAAAAAATGTCCCAAAAGTGGCCAAACAACAACCCAGTGAAGCATAAATAAAATAACAGGTAGGATCCAGAAAATGAAGAACCCAAGATTTATCATACCTAGATACTTCATAGCAACATAACTGCAAAAGGATACAGTAATTTGGATGAAGCTGCAAAAGCATATGAACAAAGATCTCTAGCTCTACTCCAATGCTTCAATACTGTTAAGTAAAGCACTAGGATAATCTGCTTGGCCCTGGCACTAACTTAGGGACATGATGGAAGTGGAAGGGAATATATTCATCCAAACTCAAATATCAAGTGAGCCTGGGAGAGTTCCAGATGAGTAAAGAAAGAGAAAAGGAGGAAAGAAAAGAGGGAGCGAGGAAGAAAGAAAGAGAAAACTGATTTAACTGGAGGGATTCTTGCTATGCTGGCTAGAGGCAGCTATGACTGACTCACAAAAAAGTTGAAGCAGACCCTAAGACTATGGACTGGGTAAACAAAAGAGCTATAAAGGACTCCTTGAATGGAAAGATCTGCCTCACAGATATAGTTCTGTGAAGATGCAACAGATATCAGAAGCAGTCGTGCGGAGAAACAGTGTCATCAACAGATGGTAGTAAGAGTGGAGGAAGCAGCCCAGCTAAGTATCAAGTGGCAGCTGTATGGTTTGTCCTTCATTCTCAAAGAGGACCATGACATCAGGAAGGTAACTTGCAAGTGAATTGTATTTAAGGGAGGGAGGGTTGTATAAAGTCACCAGCCTCACTTTCTCCTCTGGAGCCATCTGGGTCCAGTGGCCAGATATAGGTCAAGACAACCGAAGATGGCCCCAAGTAGCAGTCGTAGAATTGAAGAGATGTGTCAGAAGAGCAACCCATAGAACATAAGTCATCCAAGGCTATAGGCGTTACCTCTTCTACTAGCAGCATGGGAATCTGTGGTAGAATGTGTTCTTGTGTGTATGAAGGAATTTTTCCTTATTATTTATCTTACTATTCTGTTCTATTAAAAATCTTTTAATAATGTCAAATCTGGTTTTGTCTAATGAGAGAACACACTGGAAGCTATGTTAAACCTAAGTGTAGCATTTCTGAGTCCAAAACTATATGTAAGTGAAAAAAAAAATGCAAGCTTCAAGAAATAGTATATAAATCACTTACCAAGAAAAAGTAATCAAGATCCTAGTAGATTTCTCAAGGTGAGTGAATAACAAAAATTGCAAGAAAAAGCTTCCAAAATTAATAAGCGCACGTCATGAACTCAGAATGATCTACCAATCAAAACTCAGTCTGCTTTAACAAAGGCAGGAGAATGAGAACTGAGAATGGGGAAAAAGAGAAAGAGACAGAACACAAAGCCAGAGACCGTAAGACTTCAGATAGACCTGAAGGTTTAGGGAAAAAAATTTCTGTATTAATTCACTCGGTTCATCTTTGGGAAATAATAATGTCTGTGTAAATTTTTTACTCTTTATCTTGTATGTTTACAAAATTATTTGTTTTTGCTCATTAAATTTATAATTTAAATAAATTTTTCTTTAACGCACTTGGGTTTCTCTTCTTGCCTGTGGGCACCTTTGTATGAAGATAACGCTTAAGACAGGTCAGGGTATGTGTTTGAAACTATTAAATGATGTTATTAACTGTGTAACTATTTCATAGTCTAAAAATTCAATATGTTCTCTAATAAGTCAAGCCTAATTGCCCAGAAACCCAAGTTTTTAGAACACAGACCTGGTTCTCATGGAGTTATTGATTAGCTATGTGACCTTGGGAGATCATTTTTCTGTGTCTGTTTTCCATGTTGTATTAATATAAAAACCCTTCTTTCCCCAATTTCCTCGTCACTCCCCCCGCTAAAACAAAGTTAAAAAAAAATACAGTTTCTTTCTCTGTCTAGCTATGGTATAATCAAATGAGTTGGTAAGACTATACTGGGAGTTTCTTCCTCTGTCCTGTGACTTTTCAAATAATGTTTCTGTGCTTGCACTCAATAAATCCACTTACAGATCATAGGAGAATTTCCTCTCTAGGTTGGTCTGGTTCTTCTGAAACTGAAATATGTCCTGCTGGAGTTTGCCATAGTTCTTCTGCAAGTCTTGCAAATGTTCTGTGCCAAAAATCAAGAACAGTGATGACTAAAAGATCCCAGGTCCCAGGCAACAAACACACAAAGGCACAAGAGAAGGAAAAACAGCAGTATTACAACAGCAAGGCACAAATGTGGGAAGCAAAGAGGAGGAAAAAATAGTAAGCAATAGAAGCAAGCAAAAGAAGGCAAGGCAGATAGTAGTCCCACTTCCTGCCTGTCCCGGCCATCTCGATTTGCCACGTTTAATCACTGAATTTCTAAGGGTTCCTACTTTTGGAGGATAGTATCCGGTACCTACTTTTTATTCATGTCATCTTTCAGAAAGATACCAGGTCTTTTCTGAATATCTTTGCCCGCCCCTTCTACTCCTGTCAAGTCTAAAACACATGAGGAAACTTCACAGGCAAAGCAGCTACACAGGATAAAGTGAGATTGTACCTAAGAAATGAATCCCACATTCCTTCCCCACCCCAGGCTGAACTTCTGCCATATATTCCTTAAATGGATATGTAGCAGCTAAGCTAGGTAGGAGAACTGGTAAAACATTGGAATATTGAACATTAAGAAGCGCCAAACTTGAATCCCGCCTCAGAAACTTAGGAGCTGTAGGACCCTAAGCAAGTCACTTAACCTCTTTGTTTCTTCATCTGTAAAATGTGAATAATATCAGCACCTACCCTGACAAAGATAACATGTAAATCTTTGCAAATTTTAGAGTTATAGGAATGCCAGCAGTTGTTTTTGTTGTTCTCACATTATTACTGTGCCAAATAAGCAACAATCTCCATGAAAATGACTACCATCAGCTATTGGTCTGCATTCCATTAGTTAGTCTCCTTCTACTTATTTAAATATTCAAATACTCTTATAGAAACTATTTTCATTTAACTAGTTAAATCAGATAAATTTATTAAAATGCAGGTGAGTATTTAATTTTCTCCTTTTACTCATTGAAATCAGATATCATTTTGGTCCTCCTGGAGCACAAAGGAGAGCAACCAACCAACTTATTTAAATCGAAGCTTTTCTCTGGTTCTGGGTTGCCATCATTCACCCAACAATCTTATCTAGAAGCTGGCCTATTTCCTTTAAAGAAATCGATCGCCTCCCACAGCCCCATTCTCTAGAGCAGTGGTTCTCAACCTTCCTAATGCCACAACCCTTTAATACAGTTCCTCATGTTGTGGTGATGCCCAACCATAAAATTATTTTTGTTGCTACTTCATAACTGGAATTTTACTACTGTTACGAATCATAATCATAACTGCTGCTCTAGGGGCTCTGCTAGTAACAATAGCTCTACTGAAGAGAAGTCACAGCTCTGCGGGAAAAACAGGAGGGGTAACATACTAGCATAAGCAGAACGGCATGAGAGGTGGTGGGCTGGTCAGAGCACTGGACTTAAGAGTCAAGAAGACCCGAAGTGTGTGCCAGTTGGTAAGTCACGTGACTCCTCTGGCCTCCATTTCCTCATTTGTAATGAGGGAGTTGGGCTTTATGACCCATAAACAGACCTTCTAGCTCTAAATCAACAATTCTATATATCTTATGAATCTATATATCTTATAAATATCTCCTGTATGCAAGAAACTGACCTTGGGGACTACAAAGACATACGGACTAAAGAAAGATATGGTCTAGAGTCCTGCATTCCAGACTAAAGAGGTGGTACTGTAAGATGCTGTTAGAGCTGGATGGGACCCTTGAGTTCAACCGGGCCAACATCCTCAATTTATAGATGAGAGAACCAAAACCGAGAGCGATGAACCGACTTGCCCCAGGGCACACAGATAATCAGGGGAAGAACTGGGACAAAAAAAACATGTCTTCTGGGTCTCCCTCCAACACGCTTTCCACCATACTATTACATGATAATCCAATTTCCCTGTGACTTTTCCACTCGCAGCTACTTTAAGTTCTTAGGATTCTTAGAAGTATGGCCCAGGCCGGTCCTCACAATTCTGTTCCCTCAGTTTCTTTTTCTATAAATTGCTTGATAAGACTCAAAGAACCAGAGGTCAAACCCTACCTTTGATAATTCCTACCTACATGACTCTGGGCGAGTCGCTTGATTACTTTTGGCCTCAGGCATCTCATCTATAAAATGTGGGCCTTAAACTAGATGGCCTCTTGAGGTCCCTTTTAGCTCCAGAACCATGATCCCGAAATCTCTCAGGTCCCTTCCAGCTCAAATGAAGAATACCCAGTGGCAACTGTAAGCCCATATAGCAATTATAAGGCCTCCAATGCATTTATTTCTTTATAATTACATCAAGAACCATGAGAAAAACTAACTACAAATAGCAGAATTTATTTAAAACAACAAAGAGATGGGCATACAAGAACAAGGGTTCTTGTTAAATAAAAAGGAGGATAATTTGTGTTTAGGATATTCCACTTAAACTGGAAGGTTCAGAAGCAGGAGACCTGAATTCTTCTTCAAGATGTATACATACCAGCGTGGCTAGGTGGCACAGTGAATAGAGCACCGGCCATGGAGTCAGGAGGACCTGAGTTCAAATCCAGCCTCGGACACTTGACACACTAGCCATGTGACCTTGGGCAAGTCACTTGACCCCAATTGCCCTGCCCTCTTTCCTCCAAAAATAAATAAATAAATAAACATTTTTTTTAAAAAAAGATGTATGCATACCCCCCCCAAAAAAACTCAGTAGTCACAGATTTAGAGCTAGAAGGATATTTAAAAACCACTATCTACCCCCTTAACTGTACAGATGAGGAAAAAAAGAGTCACAGAGAACTTAATGACTTGTTCATGGTCACATGGTTAGTAATATTAATATTTTATTGAATAGAAACATTGCAGTTCACCACTGACATACCTCCCTTCACATTATGGAATGGTCATGTCTCTTCAGAAGCTTAGGATACTCTTGATACTAAATTTATTATCAATAAGGTCATATATTCAGACATGAAAGGGGCCTCGGAAGCCATCTTGTCCAATCCCTTCTTTCTTTCTTTTTTGTTTTTTGGAGGGGGGAAGGCGGGACAATTGGGGTTAAGTGACTAGCCCAAGGTCACACGGCTAGTGTTACGTGTCTGAGGTCAGATTTGAACGCAGGTCCTCCTGACTCCAGGGGTGCTCTATTCACTGCACCACCCAGCCGCCCCTCAACCCCTTCTTTCCACAGATGACAAAACTGAGGCCCAAAAAGTTAAGTGATTTGCCTAAAGTCAGTATCTTCATAAAGAACCATTAAGCGGAGCCGCGGATTTTCACTGTGGCGCTGACTGACTGCGCTCATCTCAGTTCCTACCGGCTAAAACACTTAGAGTGTCTGACGCATCCAGGCAATTTCTGGAGACAGAGGGACGACACTTAGGGAGAAAAAATTAAACTGCGGACTTAAATATCAAATGAAATGGGCATTTCCATGTAACATGGCAGAACAAAAAAAGTACGGGCCACTACAAATCTCTTTGATGGGCAGGTTGTTTTTAAGTATATATTCAATTTAACTGGACAGAATATTTTAAATGAGGTTGTCCCAAAAAAAAAAAAAAATTCCAAGTCTTACGGCAGCACTAATACTCCCGAAAAAAATCACAAGAGGAAAGGCTCGTCTTTGTTGGGCAGTCAACTCTGAATCAAGGCAAATGGTAGAGAAATAAATACCTTTCAGGTTCCGGATGATTTTTTCACTTTCGGTGATGTTATTCACTAAAAGCGCCTGAAAAGAAGATAAAACCAACGTGAAAATTCTCTTCCACAGCAACTTAAAGGACAAGAACACACTGAACAGAAAATAAGATATTCATTTCTAGTGGCAATCCCAAAATCATGCACAAAGCAGCTGTCGCCAGTACTAGGCTCACATCCAAGTAGAGACTTAATTAAAATGAAGCCAGTATCTGCAGAAAAGGGTTGTAGGGGTAGGGGGGAGAAGGCATTTCAGGAACTACTTTCCACCTGCCATTCTTGTAACCTGAGAAAGGGGTAAACAGATCCTTTCCTCCCTGTCATTCAAAGTACCCTATGTAAACACACACCCATTCACAAATAAAAGCATAAGTTACATTTGTCCACTGTGGTCTTATAACCCTGACAGCTGGTATACAGACTAGCCAGGATTATTCAATAGACCACAGAGGGGCAAGAATCCAAGTCTTGAGTACTGGTCCAACCTTCCACTTCTTTGGTCCTGAGCCAAGTAAGGATTGTACGCTCTATGCACCCAACTCCATAAATTCCAAACTACAGGAAGAAATAAAGGGAAAAAGACTAGCTCAATAATTCCATCAAATGGGTCCTCTCAATTGGTCCATGTAAACACCAGAAACTTGACTTTCAGGAAATATGCAAATAATACTTTGCACTTAAATATTCCAAAAAATATTCATCAGCATTAGGTACTCTCTCTACCAACAGAGATTAGAGTCTCTCCGTGCTGGAGGATGATTTAAGAGGTGCAGAGACATCATCGCATTGCTGACGAAGGTCCATATAATCAAAGCTATGGTTTTCCCAGTAGCAATGTATGGCTGAAGTTTCTTTTGTTTTTTTTTTTTGGAGGGCAATTGGGGTTAAGTGACTTGCTCAAGGTCACACGGCTAGTTTTTGTGTTAAGTGTCTGAGGCCGGATTTGAACTCAGGTCCTCCTGACTCCAGGGCTGGTGCTCTACTCACTGCACCACCTAGCCGCCCCTATGGCTGAAGTTTCTGAATTGTGATGCTGGGAGAAAATTTCTGAGAGTCCCTCAGACAGCAAAGGAGATCAGATCAGCCAATACTTACAGAAACTAATTCAGGCTACTACTGGAAGGCCAAATGCTGAAGCTGAAGCTTAGATATTTCAGCCACAAAATGAGAAGACAGGACTCAGTGGGAAAAGATTCACGCTGGGAAAGACGGAAGGCAAAAGGAAAAAGGTGACAGCAAAAGATGCAATGGACAGATACATGGAAACAATGAACTTTGTGAACTAAGACAGATTTTGAGAGATAGTGGAGAGGGGCGGAGCCAAGATGGC
>JAQQSW010009108.1:0-13309 GCA_028646575.1 Pseudocheirus occidentalis
CTGTGGCTCTCAGACGTTCCTGCTGCTACAGCCGCCTCCTGCTGCTTCCTTGCCCTGGGAGCAGTTTGGTCGACCTGCTCTTCTCCTCCCGAGTTAGCAAAATCCACTGACCTTTCTCTTAGCCTTTTTTTTCTTCTGGCCTGATAGATGTGGTAACTGTGCCTCCAGTGCAACTGATCAGCTCTCCTATAGACGCAGCTCCCTGCCCGATGCCCCAGGGCTTGACCCGGTCGGGGTTTCGGCGCAGGTCCCAGACTGCTGCAAAGAGCCCCACCTGCTGCACTGCCTGTAGCAACAGATGTGCTTTCTGTCTTTTGGAGAGTTTTGGAACTTGAAAATCTGTTTAGCATCCCATTTTATGAGTTTTTTAGCCTGTTTGTGTGGGAGCTGTGGTGCTTTGCTGCTTCTATGCCGCCATCTTGGCTCTGCCTCCCTGAATCTACTTTCTGCACAAGCAGGTTACAAGTGCAGTCAGTGAAAAAGAAGTATGAATTCTCTCATTTGTGTATATTCTACATTTACTACACCCTCCCCCTCAAAAAGCTGGTATAAGCAGATAAAGTTGTCAGGATGTTTGGTGGCTGGGCACACAAAGTCATTGATCAAGTCATTGACTGGGGACCCACAACATTCTCAGCATGGCATTAAGCAGGAAACAACAGGCATCTCAAGGATGATTCTGCCATTCAAGGAGATTACACTCTAGTTTGGTACATGAAATGGTTACTTATGAACCAAGAGGTAGAAATGGAAAGACATTCTTTAATTTAATTTAGTGTCAAATTGTGGAGCACAGATTAGAAAAGCTGTTGGAGCTGTTGGGGAGAGGGAAGAGCAACTCAGTCAATGTAGCTGGGCATTGGAACTGGACAGGAAAGGGAGAGAGAGGCAGGGGCAGGAGGAAGCGAAACGAACGAAGGCACAGTGCCCAAGGCAGGTGAGACTAGCATCTTGGATGGATCTGGGATGGCTTACTCACTGCAGTCATGCTGACAGCCATCCACCTATCTCTACCCTGAGTGACTTGTGTCTATATTTTTCTGTTAATCGGTCATGGTGGAGGGAGGTAGAGGGATTTATTTAACATGATACAGATTTTCCTATGGACTTAACATTGCAAGGACACCAATGGACCATACCATTTCTCTCTCAGTCTCCTGTCTACCATCTGATCTTCCTCAGGTGTACATGACTCTGATGACACCATTCTCTCCTCACTTCTTTCACTCAGCTTCTCACTTTTAATATGCTGCATCTTGACCATGCCTGTTATGGCAACCCACGAATCAAGAAATACACAAAATGGTTTCCAAAATGTTTGGTAAGTAGCATTAAATAGAGAAGGCCATGGTTTCACATGAAGTGCTGGTTATTCCTGGCCTCGTTTCTGGTACAAAGGATCTATAAAGACAAATTAGGCTAGCTTCTCACCATATTAAGAATTCACACTAATAATAAGGCAAGCCCTGCTCACTCAGAAATGAAGCAAGTTGTTATAACAAACAAGGCACTCATATTTCCCACTTATTTCCCCTTCACTATGAGGGCAATCTGAAGAGAAAGGCAAAATCATCTTGCAAAGTAACAAGGGACCAACCATTCTCTTGGCCAAATATGAAAGTCAAAATACAGCACGCTGGAATCCTGTTTGGCCCTCAGTGGGCCCAAATGTTTTTCTTAATGCTATCCATAGGATATTATACCATATTAAGGAAAGCCTTTCATGCAGCGCGTTGCAGTTTATATTCCTTAAACTCCTTCATTAACTTTTCATAGGAAATGTGTGTAATTCCCAACTTCAAAGTACTTCCAAATGTAAGTTTTTCAAATGAAAGTCTTCTATAGTCACAGACCTGAGTGATATTGGCAGAGGCAAATCAGTGAAATACCTTCCCAGAATCCCATGACTTTTCTTCCTCCCCACTCAAAATAAAGAGATAGAGATAATCGATAGAGATAGAGATGACGGGTTAGAGAGGTAGATATTCTATATTACAAATACATGGAACTTTAAAAAAATCTGGGTTTTTTCTGTATATTAACTGACATGAGTCAGAAGGCCAAAGTGTCCTGACACTGAGAGAAAAATTCACGTCTTCTGGTCCAAGTCAAAGAACATGAAATTATATAGAAACACGTTATCATCCTGAGACCAGTTGTGCTCACATCTATTTATTGATATTGGCCCACCGCCAATGATTTGAGATCCCAGCTGCAAAAAGTCAAGAATTCAGGACACCCCAGGCATCCCATTTTGCTTTCATTTATGCTGAAGGGAAATAGGCTTCTTTCTAAAGGCTTGTGCTCTCTGAACAGACCCTACTGAGATGACGAAGTTTTCATGTACGTTTCCATTCGCCTGCTACCTTGCTTCCCTACATGAGAGCATTTAGATATCTTGAGTCCTTTTGTTGAGAAATTTGAGCTGAGTTTTTACAGGCTTTGATGGATATAAGTGACCCCAGCTCCAGACCTTGGTCACTGTGTTTAAAGTTTACCTTTGGAATGGATTAAACTTCAGATGGTTGGGTCAACAAACATCAAGGGAGGAAGGTAGAAATTACAGGAAAATGTCATCATGTGGAATTCTATACATACAAATAAAGTTAGAAAAATCCACTTCAACTGAGGGGAGGAGATGACTCAATAGGGTGAACCTCTGCAAAGAATCAAGCTGATTTAACTTGAACCCAAGGATGAAGATATAGGAAAAGAGAAGTGAGAAAGCTCTAGATTCAATAAGAAAGCCTTATTTGGGTCAATGTCCCATGGAGACTTGAGCCCCAACAGCACGACTGGACTTGATCAAGCTATTTGCTTTAGAAGGGGAAGAAACTCTCACCAAGCCAAAGCTATTCGGAAAGATTTTCACGCAAATCACCCTGGTAAATTAATGAATTAGCAGTATTGAGTGTCCTAATGAAAAGAAGTAATGAACTGGGTGGGCTCTGTTTGACTGAGTATCCCCCCACCCCTCCAGCTGCTCTTGTCACTCCTTAACAGGCATGGGCAAGCTACAAAAAGAAGTACAAGATAGTTGCTGTCCTTATGCCATTTCTAGGCTTGTTGGGAAGAGAACTACAGTTGAGGTTTTGATTCAGTGGCCAAAGGCACTATGGTATAGTGAATGAAGCAAATGCTACCTTTGTGGCTAGGAGGACCTGGGTTCGAATACTGCCCCAAACACAGATTAGCTGTGTGACTCTGTGAAAGACAATGAAACTCTCTCAAAACTTCTATTTCCTCATAGGTAAAATGGACACAATTAGAATATCCAAAGCAGAGACCTCAAAGGGTGGTTGTGAAGATCAAGTGAGAGAGGATATAGTCCATTCTCTATTGTAAGTGCTACATCCCTGATACATCTTACACATATTTAACTGACCCCAACCATACAACTGTGCATGTTGCTCTATGGCTGCTCCCTCCTTATGGTGCTGGTTCCTGAACTGAACCTGGATCAGGGAGCCAGGAACATGGGGAAAGATGGGACCTGAGTCACTGGGGTGACCAAGTCAGAAGAGAACCAGCAGAAATTGGCTATTCTCTGTGGAGGGGTCAAGCTTGGCTGTACATTCTGGGAGGCAGGGCTGGGCCTAAGGTAATGTGGCGATGGATGGGGGTTGGGAGTAGGCCTTAGGAAGGCTGGAGAGCCAAGGGTGCATTTCTTTCTCCTTTAAATCAGTAAAAGAAAATCTCAGACTCGTCAAAGGAATTAATGAGAACCCAGAGCTCAAAGATATGATATTGGAAAAGAACTTTCTGAATTGCCAAATGGTTGTTAAGGGCCTATTAACCTTTGGATCAGAAGCCACCTCAAAGGGAGGTGAGGATTGCTAGAGTTTAGCTGGTTTGTGATATATAACAGCAACTCATTATCTTTCCCTAAAGCTCACCCCTCTGCTAGGCAACGTGGTTTCTGCTGAGGGTACCACTATCCCTCCAGTCACCTAGGTTCATAACTTAAGAGCCATCCTCAAACCTCCCCTTGCTCTCACCACACCGCCCCCCCCACTACTACCATAGTCAATCAGCTGCCAAGTCTTGTCTTGTTGATTCTGCCTCCACAACAGCTCTCTTCTCTACCCCTCCCACTCCCCCATTTTCAAAGAGGACCAATACCATCATAGGGTACTATCTGACTTGTATGTGAACTGGATTTAAGCGAGGCAGAGTTGCACAAAATCATCAGCCTCACTCTCTCTTCCTGAATCAGCAAAGTCCAGTGGCAGGGCAAAAGCTAGAACAACTGGCAATGGCCTGGGTTGCAGTGGACAACCTTGGCATCTTTGATGCCTGACCAAGCTCTAAGTATCCCACAGCACCTGCTTCAGCCACCTTTGTGACCCTTAGAACAAACTGCTCTCATCCACCTGTTCCACTGGAGAAAGTCTGAACTTGCTTGGGGTAGACATCCTTCTAACTGTCCAACAGGTTTAAGGCCTGTAGGTTACCCTCAGACTGGTTTTTAGTTCAGCTGCCAAGATGATTTTATTGGGATATTGCATGCTACAACTTCCTGGAGAGAGAAGTGAGAGCTGGCTGACACCTGGACGCCAAAGGTAGGTGAGCAGCCCTGAAGAGTTCAGCAAGCCCTCACACCTGAGGAGCTAGACCTCCCTGAACACTCCATAGAGCCCTCCATCATCTCCCACCTGGATTGCGGCAATGTCTTCTTCACTTCCAGCCCCTCCAATTAACATCTCACAGAGCTGTCAAAATGTGCTGGCCAATGAAGGGCTCAAGTCAGGACACTCCCTTGAGCCTCTGAGGAAAAACAGACATTGCTTCAGTTTGTCATTTAAAGCCCTTCCCAATCGGGCTCCAGCCTAAGCTCTCAGTAGGATTATTTGGCCTTTCTTCCCCTTCAAACAGTTCAGCCAAAGAGGGCCCTTCCTAGAAGGCATCCCCTCCCTCCTCCAAGAGTCCACCCATGTGCTATCTCCTAGGAGAATCTTTCCTGCCCTCCCCCTGAGTTATTAGTGCTTCCTTCTTCTCCCTCAAATTAGCGGCCACATGACTAATATGGAAATATGCTTTGCATGACTTCACATGTATAACTGGTATCATATTGCTTGCCTTCTCAAGGGCTGGGGGAGGGATGGGAGAGAATTTTTTTTCATTTTAATGAATGTTAACTTTTTAAGTGTAATTGGGAAATATTCAATGAACAAAGAAATTTTTAAAATGAGCATGTACATACACATACATACTGGGGAAAAAACAAGCGATTCTGAAAATGAAGGGCTCCCCAGTGAAGCAGCTAATTGCCCCTGGACACTTATTTCCATCAATGCCATGGGGCTGAAATTCCAGGAACCACCACCATTTCTCCAAAGTCAAACTTGCTAGTCGCCAGGATCACAGCTCTAGCAAATGGCTGCCTGGCCCAACCTCTTCTTTTTACCAAGTCCCCACAAGGTGAAGTGCCTTCCAAGATCCCACATGTCATAAGTGGCAGAAGCATGGATCTGAACCTGGTGCTCTGCCCAGAGGGCCACACTGCTTCCTGGCAGCATCTCACCAATGACTCACACAAGAAGAGATCAGAAAAGGAGGTGAGCCAGTCATATCATGACAGTAAGGGATGATGGGAATGATCGCCCAGGGCCTCTGCTGAAACCTCCAGCATATCTTGGATGGAGAATCTATGGGAGGAGTCGGAATTGAACTGCCCCAGGGGAAGGAAGAGCCACATCAGTGAGATGACAGGCACACAAAAGTACTGGAAGTTTGTGCTTTAACCCTAATTGTCCTTCCTTCCCCCTCATGGCCCCTCTCTTCCTGGTCATTTTGATAAGGACTATGACTATGAATTCACCAGGACTACGCTCAGTTTTGTGTTCATTAGAAGAAACCCACTGAACGGCTAAGGGTCATTGGCTTGCTTGGCTAGACCTGGTATGCCTGGCTGTGAAGGCAGAGAGCCCAAAGCCAGGCCTTTGTCCTCTGCCTGGCGGCAGCTGGCCAAGAAAAAATAGCCTCTGGAGGAGGAGACTTGTAAACACAAGCTTGGAACAAGGGCAAATGGCAGAAGCATTAATTAAAGAGCTTGTCTGAAGAAAGAAAAAAAAATCAAAAAGCAAATGCTTAAGATGGGAAAAGGCCTTCTTCAAGATCTCTGTAGGACATGACAAGATATCCAGAGCAGACTCAGAGACTGTCTCCGGTGCCTGGTGGTAGCCATAGGTTTCTATTCACCTCCACCAGGATAATATTTAAGTACTGAAGGGTAGAAAAATGTAGCCAAAACAGGGGAAAATTCAGCTCTGAAATCACAGCATTCACAGGACAGGGAACAACGACTGTGGGCCCATCAACTGTCTTTTGTCTTTGTTTATACTCCTGGCACTTAGTACACTACCTAGCACATAGTCAAGCTTAATAAAGGTTTACTGACTGAATGACATTAGGCTCAGCCAAAACCTATTTGCATATTTACAGGTAAAGAACAACTCACCTGGAGGGAAAAAGAAATAACAACTTCTTATGACACTGACATCATCATCATCAAGAATACATTTCAAAGACGGCAGAGTAAAGGCAGGGACTCACCTGAGCTCTTCCCCAGACCCCTCCAAATACCTTGAAATAATGACTCTAAACCAATTCTAGAATGGCAGAACCGACAAAAAGAAAGAGCAAATCAATTTTCCAGCCCAAGACAACTAAGAAGGTCAAAAAGAAAGGTCTGTTGTAACAGGGTGAGAGAGAAGCACAGTCCAACACAGGCCGGGCCTATGCAGACTGGACCTCAGCAAACCAGGAGCAGGCCTTGGGGTAAATGAATCAGTGGCAGCAGTAGTGGTTTCCAGACCTCTCAGTCTGGATTAGACATCTGGTCAGAAGTAGACATACAGGGGTCCCTTTGCTGGCAGCAGAGCAGGACTCTGTTGCATTGTTTGTACTTGGATCAGGATCACAGTCCTGGGTCTTGGTCCTAGTGTGAGGAGGAGCACTACCACAGCAGAGCTTGAGGCCACAGGGGAGCAGGTATCCTGGCCATAGAACCAGGGCAGAAAAGTGTGCTTGTGGTTGTTCACAAACCAGGGCACAATACAGGAGAACAGTAAACACACCTCTCCCTAGATCATACCACCTTACCAAAACCTTACAGGTCTCCAGAATTTCCTTGGAAAGCAGCTGCATAAAAAGGCAGAAGCTTGGGACAGCGCCTTCTCCACTTGGGAAGCAGAGCCCCACTTTAGCATAGATAAGAAACAGGCTGGAAAAGAAGCAAACAGCAGCAAAAAATTATGACCATAGAAAGTTACTATGGTGACAAGGAAAATGAAAACACATACTCAGAAGAAAGCAACAAAGTCAAAATTCTTGCATCCAAAGCCTCAAAGAAAAATACAAATTGTTCTCATGTACTGGGAGAGCTCAAAAGGGATTTTAAAGATCAAGTAAGAGAGACTGAGGAAAACTGGGGAAAAGAAATGACAGTGATGCAAAAAAATCATGGAAAAAGAGCCAAAAGCTTGATAAGGGAGGTACCAAAAATACTAAAGAAAATAACACCTTAAAAACAGAATAAGCAAAATGGCATAATTCAAAAATCCAATGAAGAGAAGAATGCCTTGAAAAGCATAATTGGTCCAGTGGAAAAAGATATACATAACTTCACTGAAGAGAAGAATTCCTTAAAAATTAGAATTGGCTAAATGGAAAAGGAAGTACAAAAGTTCACTGAAGAAAATAATTCCTTAAAGGTCAGAATTGGGAAAGTAGTAGAAGAATGCCCTGGGAGAAAGGGAAAGGGAGAGGTAGAATGGGATAAATCATCTGACATAAAAGAGGTCTAAAAGAGATTTTACAGTGGAGGAGTAAATGGGAAAGCACATGAACCTAATTCTCATAAGAACTGGCTCAAAAAGGAAATAATACACACATTCAGTTGAGTGTAGAAATCTATCTTACCATGCACGAAAGTAGGAAGGGAAGGGAATAAGAGAAGGGGGGAGCTGATAGAAGGGAGGGCAGTTTGGGAGAGGAAAAAGTCAGAAGCAAAACACTTTTGAGAATGGACAAGGTAAAAGGACAGAGAGAGAGAGAGAGAGAGAGAGAGAGGTATAAACAGGGGGAAAATAGAATGGAGGTAAATACACTGTTGATAATCATCACCATGAAAAAAAATTTTACAGGGACTTTCTCTGATTAAGACTTCATTTCCCAAACACATAGAAAACTGAGCCAAATTTATAGAAATAAGAACCATCTCTCAAATGATAAATGGCCAAAGAAAAAGAACAGAAAGCTTTCAGACAAAATAATCAAAGCTATCTATAGTCACAAGAAAAATGCTCTAAATAACTACTGATGAGAGAAATACAAATTAAAACAACTCTGAGCTGCTACCTCACATCTGTAAAATTATCTAATATGACAGAAAAGGAAAATGACAAATACTGGAGGAAAATTAAAACACTAATGTAATACTGGTGAAGTTGTATACTGATTCGACCATCCTGGAGAAAAATTTGGAACTATGCCCAAAGAGCTATAAAACCATGCATACCTTTTGACCAAGCAAGACTGCTACTAGGTCTGTATCCTGAAGAAATAAAAAACAAAAAGGAAAAGGACTTATGTACACAAAAATATTTATAGCAGCTCTTTTAGTGGAGGCAAAGATGTAGAAATTAAGAGGATGATCATCAATTGGAGAATGGCTGAACAAGTTGTTGTATATGATTGGGATGGAATACTATCATGCTTTAAGAAATGATGAGCAGGATGCTCTCTGAAAAACATAAAAAGACTTAAATGAACTGATGCAAAGTAAAATGAGAAGAACCTGGAGAACACTGTACACAGTAACAACAATACCATAGGATGATCTACTATGAATAATTTAGCTATTCTCAAGTAAAATAATGATCTAAGACAATTCTGTAGAACTTATGATGAAATGTGTTGTCCACATCCAGAGAAGGAACTGGTAGAGTCTGAATGCAGATCAAAGATATTTTTATTTACTTTCTTTATTTTTCTTTGGGTTATTTTTCTTGTGTTTCCTTTTACAGAATAACTTACATGGAAATATGTTCTACATGACTACACATATATAACCTATGTCAAATTGCTTGCCTTCTCAATGGGGGGGGAGAAAATTTGGAACTCGAAATCTGAAAAAAATGTTAAATTGTTTTTACATGTAATTGGGGGAAAATAAAACATTAAATAAGATTTTTTTAAAAGAATACACTTCATTGGTTAAATCTGGAAAAGAAAATATAAAGGGATGAAAACAGGGAGATCAAAATAATTCTAAAGAGCTAAAAAGATGAAGACAGATTTACACCAGTTTTTCAGAACAATATACCTGGAAAAGGAAAAGGTCCAAAGTAATGTAACCAGCTGTGTCTTGTATATGTATACCAGTTATCAAGGAGCCAGGCTCAGCTAGAGCAGATTCCCACCAGGGCAGGGCCTTTCATTCACAACTTCTGAAGCACTGTGAAGGAGTGCCCATGACTGTCCCTACATACAGAGAAACATGGAATTATTGATGAATACAATGGGCAAGACAGTCACCTTTTTTCTGGAAGCATTTAGAAAGGGACAAGAAGAAAAGAAATGTAGGTGATCAGACAGAAATGAAAGATCTTACATAAATATCTATTGGCAAAAGGTCATGCCCTTAGAACATTTTCACTGCCATAACTGAGCAGTCCTAGCTGTATACACGAATATTGGAAAGGTGGAAGGGAAATTGGTTATTGTATTTATTGGAATAAAACCCTTTCTGGTGAGTGGGTAGAAGGTCCTAAAGAAGACAAAAATACCTTACTAGTCCTGTCCAAGTGTCTACATGGCATGAGAGCAGTGACAAGTCAATCTTGCATAGAACAAGGTCTGCCTGCCTTCTCCTTGCCAACACCTACCTTTGTCCCTGTAGAGAGAGCAATACAGACATGATCTTATGGCCCATAGGTGCTAGGGTAGTGTGAGTATATCTAAGGAAGGACTATAAAACCCAGAGAGGCTGTTATTTGGAACATAAACCTTTCCAGGCCAGGGAGAAGTATTACTTACCTCAAGCTGTTAAGACTGTCTACACAACTGAATGAAACAAAAGGCACAGGACTTGACCCCCAAAGCATGGGGACTATCTCAAATGAGATTTCTCTCAAAAAACAAATGCCACTTAAAGATGTCATAATATTAGAGAACCAAGAAAGACGTTAGAGATAATAGGATCAGAGATCTAAAGCTTCAAGGGACATTAGAGGTCACCTAGTCTGACTCCTTCCTCTCACAGAGAAGGCAACGAAAACTAAGAGAGGATATGTGACTTGCCCAAGGCCAGTAAGTAGTAAGTGACCAAAGAAGGATTGAGCCCAGACCCTCAAGGATCACAAAGGAGATATAACTTAACCAAGGTCATGGAGCTAGCTCATGCTAGACCCAGGTATGGGAGCCAGCTTGCCTGATTTGCAGCAAAGTGCTGTGACAAAAATACCCCTGTACCCTGTATGGGCCATTCAGGGTAAAAGAAGAGTTCTACATAAGCTGTAAGGGATTTCAGCAACATCAAAGTCTATCAGCATCCTTGGAACAAATCTCTTAGCTTAAGGTCTGAATGACATAACTCAAATTCCCCCAGGAAATGGTCATTCTCCCATTTAACACTGGCCTCACCGACAGAAAAGAAGTAGGAGCATCATCCAGATGCACACCAATGTACCTAAGGCTATACCAAAGGAGGGCCTCCTTTATCTTAGAAGCCCACCATGAGGTGACAAGAGGTTCTTAAAACTCCCATTTGGTACAGCTTCCAGAAACTGTCTCCCTCTGTTAGAATGGAAGGTCCTTGTGGGCAGAGATTATCTCACTTTTCTGTACATATTGCTCCCAGCACTTAGCACAGGGTTTTGCATAGTAAGAGCGAAATAGATGCTCGTTCCTTTCTACAGCCATTCTTTCAAAATGGGTACCACTTACCACCCAAACTTCTTGGACAGGCACTTTTGGCCCATTACTTGTTTTCCACCTGTGTGAGATTCTGTCCTAATTCTTGGCCTGCTTTGTTTCCTGCAGGGGAATCGAATTTTCCAGTATTTTTACTCTTCTATTCCTTTCCCAATTGGAATGGAAGCCTCTCAGCCCCCATCCTCCCCACCGTCCTCCCTACCCCCGGCTGCCTACTAATCCATCTCAAACAATATATGAGCCCCTGGGTGAATGGGAGAGTAAATGTCCCTGTGGCGCATGAGTGGAAGGCTGGAGTCTGGCTGTGGGAAGACCCTGGCGTCCCTTAGTTACCCCCACATTCCTAAGCTGTGAGATTCCTGTGTAAACTCCCAAAGATGAGCTAAGACTACAGGGATAACAGCCATCTGCAGGGGGGTAGTAGAAGATACAGATAAGAGGTGGAAGCTCAAAGATAAGGGAGCAGGCCTCTATGTCCATTTGTGGCTGAGCCAAACACTCCTATGGCCCATCCCCCACCTTGTTGGTCCTCCTTTGCTTCCTCAAACAATTATAATGTTGAAAGATGCCAAGTGGAGAATTAGGAAAGGAGGCCTCTCCTCTCTCTAGCCCTTTCTCCACCTCTCTGCTAAAGGACTGATCTAACCATTCACTGTCCTGCTTAATAAAAAACTCCAATAGCTCCTTCAAGGAAATAGGTCTTTTCATGCTTAAATATATGCAGAATTTCTCTAATCGGGGTCATACCTCCACCAGACCATCTGCATCTGGGTTCAAAGATCAACCAGTGGTGTTTTAACAAGAGACTTTGGAGCTCTTCTTGCTAAGTAGACAGAGTGTGAGCCCTAGAGGCAGAAACAGACAGGGTTGCAGCTTGGCTTCCAATATATCCTATCTGGGGAGCCTGGGTCAACCATTTCACTTCAATACTGTAGACCAGGGGTGGGGAACCTGTGGCCTTGAGGCCACATGTGGCCCTCTGGGTCCTCAGGTGCGATCCTTTGACTGAACCCAAACTTCACAGGACAAATCTCTTAATAAAAGGATTTGTTCTGTCAAACTTGGACTCAGTTAAAAGGCCACACCCAAGGACCTAGAAGGACACACCTCTGCCCCAGACTATCAGTTACAACTGAGGTTCCCATCTGAGTCAATGGAGGAAGTTTCCACACCAGGAGTTCCCCAACTTTTACTCAAGTTCACAGACTGACTATCCAAAGGGGCACCTGCTGCCTTCAATTGTAAGGGGAATCCTGTGGGTGGTTATTTCCCACACTACACTCACCAGCCCACTGATGTACTTGCTGTTGGACTCGATTCCTTTAGGAATGTTTGGCAGAGGCAAGAAAAAAGACCTGGAAGCTAGGAGGACAGGTTCAAAGTCCATTTTCTCTCTGTGTGTGTGTGTGTGTGTGTATGTGTGTGACCCTGGGCAAGTCATTCAACCTCTAGCACTCTGGGCAACTCTCTGAGACTATAAGAGAAGGCAGTGTCTACCCCGGGAGATGGACTTTCCTCAACCTATGAGTTTCTTTTCCCCCATATAGTAAGAGAGTACAACGGGGACAGTAGTGCCAGAACATTCCTCACAAGAGCCCAGAAACATCCTCGGGTCCATGTAAAAAGTGTGTGTGAAGGGCATGTACGCAGCAAAGATATAACTCAGGGTTCCTGGCAGGACTCTCCCTGTGTGGAGTCCTTATGCTAGTACACATGGGTAGTAGGCTCTTCTGGATGGGCTCAGTTGGGCTCCTAGGATCTAGCTCTTTTTTAAAAATTGTAATAAATTTTATTTGTTTTCGTGTTTACATAATTCATTTTCATGAGATTTTTGAATTACAAATTTTCTCCCCATCTTTCCCCTACCCCAACCCTAAAACAGCGATTCCACTGTAGAGCCACTCCCCTGGTCTGCTCTCTAACTTTCTGGTAGGACAGGGAGGGTCTCCCTACCCCAGCCCCTGTATATCTTGATTCCTAGTTGCAGGTATTGCAGAGCTTTAAATTATAGATTCTTTCAGTTCCTCCCTTGTCACAAACCCCCACTGGAAGAACAACCAATTCAATACAGGCTGTGTAGGTGTGATTATACAGGATATCTTCATAGTGGACATATTGTGACAATGATATGTCCCTCTTTCCTATCCCTCCCCCCTTGTTCTGTTCTCTACCCTGTCCCTGTCTCTTTACTGAAGTGTGAGCACCTAGCATCCCTCCCCCAGACCCTGCCCTCCCCTCTGTCATCCCCCTTGTCCTCCCCATGCCCCCTACTCTCCTGTGTGGCATGATGCCCAGTTTAGAGTTTATGTCATTTCTTCCCAAAGTCAGATAAAATGAGAGTAAATGAAAGTAAAGTTGTAATAGTTATCCC
>JAQQSW010009109.1:0-13309 GCA_028646575.1 Pseudocheirus occidentalis
CCCTGTGAGGTAGGTCTTTGCTCAGAGGAGGACACTAAGGGATGTGCCGGTATCGAGGCTCCCAAGAATCCAAGGTGAGATCTGAATCCCAGTCTTACCGAGGGAGGCTAAGTCCTCAGACTCAGTACTTCTTCCATGCTGCCTCTGGAGGTAAAGGTAGAGTGAAGGAAGGAAGCCCTTCCTTTGACTATGAGGGAAATGCAGTGGAAATAGAAAGGCAATAGAATATGTTGTGGTGAAAGTGGCTTGATCCTAAGGGAAAGCAGAGAGAGCGGGAGAAATAAGACTAGGTGGCCCAGTGGGACCCAACCTGATGCTTAAAGGCTGTGATAGCTGAGGTATGCGGGCTGCCCTCTGAGGCTTACAGATGCCACCCACGTCTCCGGGTGCAGCCTGGGCCTCCTCTAAACAGGGCTGCCTCCAGGATAGACAGGGCTCAGACAGACAGTTCTGATTATGTATGCAAATGCGGATCTGAGCCATGAAGCTTATGAAAGAGCAGAACAGCTAGTCTAAGCCCCCCTGGAGAAAGGATCTTGCAAAGAATACTAAAGAGCAACCAAGTGTGAAGAATAAAACAAACATGAATTAAAAAAACAACAACAAAAAAGAAATCAAATTGCACTTTCATATTTCTCTCAAAACTGATAACCTCCAAAGCAAACAATGAAAAAAAAGCAGGAGAAAACACCACCTGAGCTTTTTTGACCCAAAATTATTTTATTTTTTTTTATTTTTGTTGATGTCCTTTTTTTACACCAATTCTCTCCCATTATACTGCCTTTCCCATAGAACTCTCACCTTGTAAAAAAAGGAAAAGTTTTAAAAATTTCCTAAAGAAGTAACCAATCTGATACTATATACAGCATTCCACAACCTTAGCCCCCTCTCCACTCCTGTCCCCACCACCTTCCCTTAGGAAGAAGGATCATAGTTAAAGAGTTAGAAAGAAAGATAAAAAGGGCATCAAGGTGGCACAGCACCCAGCCTCCTGGAGTCAGAAAGACTAATCTTCCTGAGTTCAAATCCAGCCTCAAACATTTACTAGCTGTGTGACCCTGGGCAAGTTGCATAATTCTGTTTGTCTCGGTTTACTCATCTGTAAAAAGGGCTGGAGAAGGAAATGGCAAAATAGTCCAAGTATCTCTGCCAAGGAAAACCTCAAATGGGGTAAGGAAGAGGCAGACACAACTGAAAAACAACTGAACAGCAACAGAAAGTGTGAAAGTCATTGGGTCTAACCCAACTTATTCTCCCCAGGGAGAATAGGAAATGAGGCGCTTCTACTGAATATGACCTTGTCTGAATGAATCTTATCCAAAGGATACATTTCTTCCCTATTAGACTATAAGCTACTTGAGGACAGGAATGGTCTTGTTTCTTTTTGGATCCCCAGCACTTAGCACAGTGTCTGGTTGACATTAGGTATTAATGAATTATGATTGACCGTTCATGATGATAACTGCAGAAAAGAAGTGGTTCTGAATTCTGCTCATCCATAAAGCGCTTGGGAAGAACGGAGAAGAAGGTGATTTGGAGGATGGAAAAGTCAGATGTTAAATCTAGTCTCAGCTCTGCCTCTACCTCCATATCTGACCCTGCTTTCTCTAGGATTCAGTTTCCCTCATATATCAAAATAAGGGGTTGGGCTTGACTGGTCCTTTCCATCTCTGAGATTTCTATGAATTGTTCAAGAGCTGATTCTCTTAAGTGTCTCTCTCTGTGCGGTTCCAAGGGATCTTGCCTGGAGTGTGTTACAGATGATGGAGGTCAAGGGGATGCTGTCTTTCAGGTCATTTTTTCCCCTAATACTTGCTTTTGTGACTTTTTTTCCTCCAAAATTTTATTTTAGACTCACATGCCAAAACACAAATGCAGAATAAAGAAACAAAAACATGCCATAAACTTAAATACTAAGTTAGAAAGAAAAAAAGCATGTCATATGCATCGCAGAACATGAGGATTCAAAATATATAACAACAGATTTTCATTTCAAGAAAGCCTATATAATGAATAATACTCGTGTTGAGAATCATCCATCTTTGCTTCCTTGTGAGTTTTCTTCTCTGCTGTGCACATTTTCACTTCATTCTTTTTTCCCCTTCTCAATCTCTATCCCCCTGCTGCTACAATAAAGTTTAGATATGTTTCTCCATAGCTATAGATATATATGTATACATATACTTATATATAGAGAGACATATACTTTACCAAACCTATTCTACTACTGATCTTTGTTTTTATGTTTGTGCATATCTCTTGTTTCCTATCCCTCCTGCCACCTCTACTTTACTTTTACCCACTACTTTGCCTTCCTATGACTTGCTTACCCCCCCCACCCCAGGAACCCTCCCCTATCCTTCCATTCCCATAAATCTAAACACCCTTCTATACCCCTATTTACCTATTCCTTCACCCGCCCCTCTAAAGATCCCTTTATCCTTCCCCTCTCCCTATGCCCCTACCATTTTATTTCTTCTTATACTCTTTAAAATATATATGTAATTATTCCCTCTTAAACCTATTCTTATGAAAGTAGGTTACCAGAACTACTAGCCCTCTTCCCCTGTTTAATTCCTATGTATTGATTCTTCCTCTTGTTCCTCATTTGTATAAAATAATTACTCTTTTTAGCTGTTCCCAAATGGTTTTACTTTTTAAATTCATATCATACTCAAGTTTACTTCAATCTTTCTTTTTTTTTTTTTTTTTTTTGCTTTTTGGAGGGCAGTTGAGATTAAGTGACTTGCCCAAGGTCACACGGCTAGGTTTTTGTGTTAAGTGTCTGAGGCCAGATTTGAACTCAGGTACTCCTGACTCCAGGGGCAGTGCTCTATTCACTGTGCCACCTAGCCGCCCCTACTTCAATCTTTCTTATGAACCACCCAATTATTAATAAGAATCTTAGTCATACATTTTACATATATAAAAAGTAAACAGTCTGTCCTTATAGATTCCTTATAATTAATCTTTGTTATATACCTTATATTTCTATTGGTTTTTGTATGTTGAATCATCTATTAAGTTCAGGATTCTTTTTTAACAAAGTTTTGAAAGTCTAAGAGCTTGTCAAATATCCATTTTTTTTTCATTCAAGATAATACTTAACTTTGCAGGGTATGATATTTTTGATTGGAGCCCCAGTTCTTTTGCTCTTCAATATGTTGTGTTCTAAGACCTGTGGTCTTTTAATGTCTCTGCTGCTAGATCTTGTGTAATTCTAATTATGGCACTATCATATTTAAATTGTTTTAATCTTGATGCTTTTAATATTTTTTTCCTTGAGCTGGGAATTTCTCAATTTGACTATGATATTCCTATGAGTTTTCTTCATAAGATCTCTTTTAAGTGGTGATTGATGGATTTTTTTTCTATTTCTACTTTTTCCCTTGTTCTAATGTTTTCAGACAATTTTCTTTAATTATTTCTTGTATTATTGTATCAAGATTCTTTTTTTGATTGTAACTTTCAGTTAATACAATTATTTTCATATTTTCTCTTCTTGATCTATTCTCCAAATCTGTTGTTTTTCTCATGTGATGTTTACTTTCTCTTCTATTCTTTCATTATTCATATTTTGTTTAACCATTATTTCTTATAATTTCACTGGCTTCAGTTTGCCCAGTTCTAATTTTTCAAGGTGTCATTTTCTTCCTTAAGATTCTGGATCTCTTTTTCTAGTTGGTTGACTTTCATTTTATGCCCTTCTTGCTTTTCTTAGATTATTCTTATTTTCTTTTTTTAGTTTTTCCTCCTTCTCTGTCATTTGATTTTTAAAGTCTTTTTTAAAAATCAGAAGATATAGAAATAAATTCTTTTGGAGCAGGTGATCATTTGATGTTACTCTTTGGGGGTTTCTTTGCTTCAATATCTTCCTCTGAAGATGAACCCCAGTCATCTTTATTCCCATAATAGTTTTCTATGGTTGGATTCTTTCTCGTTTGCCTGTGCATTTTTTGTGGTAATGGCTTATTTATTTGTAGTCACCTCTAGTCCTAGGGTATGGGAAATGGTACTTCTTGCCCCAGATCTTTAATTCTTCCCTCTAGCCTGGAACCAAAGCAAAACCTCCAACCTCCTGTAAGTACCCATAGCCAGGGGCTTTCTGTCTGTTTCATCTGCACTCACTGGGCCTGTGTGGGGTCCTTCTTGCCCCAGGTGCTCCCAGCTCAGCTGGGTCTGGGATTCCTGGTCAGCAGAGTTTCCCTTGATCTTCCTGGGCTCAGACGCCCAACTCCCCTCATTATCCTGGGGGTTAAAGTCCTTGTGGCTGGGGCAGAGGCAGCCTCTCAAACCAACTAACTCCAGGGCTTGCCATTTGTTGTTAAAGAGGCTAGTTGCTTGGGCTTAAAACTAAACCTAGCCTGGAGGTGTTTATTCTTCACAGGGACCAAACCTTGTCCTGGGATTTCTCTTCAGATCTTCTCAAATTGTCCTGAGAGGACCTTGGTTATGCCCCTGTTTTTATTTACCTCCACCCACACTTGGTTCATCCTAATATGCTATTTTAACTCTTTAGTGGGGGGAAATCTTGAGAACTTGGAATTTTCTGACCTACTACACCATCTTCCCAAACTCCTCTCCTTTTTGTGACTTTTCAAAGGCAAGCATGGGAAGCTTTCTACATTTCCAAGGAAGATCTTTCCAGGTAGAAAAAAAAAAACAACCTTCACTCCACCCCAGAACTTGGTAAGCATCAGAGGATCTGCTGGGGTTGTCAATGTTACCAGCACTTTAGTGGTAGGACTGTGATTCAAAGTTTGAATGATGGGGCAGCTAGATGGCACAGGGGATAGAGCCTGGGATGGAATCTGAAAGACCTGAGTTCAAATCTGGCCTCTGGCATATACTTGCTGTGTGACCCTAGGCAAACCATGAAACCTCAGTCTCCCCATTTGTAAAGTAGGAATAGTAATAGTACCTACCTCCAAGTGTTGTTGTGAGGACCCAATGAGATAATAATTGTAAAGTACCTGTCAGCAAGCACCAAATAAATGTTGGCTATTATTATTACCAGTTGTGTGACCCTGGGCAAGTCACTTAACCCTTGTTTACCTCAGTTTCCTCATCAGTAAAATGGGGATAATGATAGCGCCTATATCCTAGGACTGTGGTGAGGATCAAATGAGAAGACATTTGTAAAAGCACCTGGTGTATATAAATGTTATTATATATGATATAAGTATAAAATATATATTATATACTATACTGCAATATACACAATAATAAAATACAAGATAATATCCATAATATACATTATATACTATACTGTACTGTAATATGATATAATATACAATATAATATCCATTATATACTATATTATATACTGTAATATAATATACAATATAATATATAATATTCATTATGTACTATACTATATAATATCCATAACATACATTATATACTATATTGTACTGTAATATGATATAATATACAATATAATATCCATTATATACTGTAATATAATATACAATATTATAATATACATTATATACTATACTATATAATATCCATAATATACATTATGTAATATATTATATAAATGCTAGTTATTATTATTCCTTCCTGAATTATTATTCGACATATAGGAAATTCTTAAGCAAAAGTGCATTCTCCCCCTATGTCCCCAGCATTATGAAGGAGGTGAAATTTGCCTACTGGTGTTTTTCTTCTTTCCTCCTTCTGGTGGCTTCTCTCCCACCTCCCATTTCCACACCCTCCGTCTTCTCAGCTCCTTTCTCTGGCTGCTTATCAACAATCCCAGCCAAAGCTGTAACTAATAATTAAAGTGTTAGCTGATAATGGGGCTTAAGGTGTGGTCCTTCCCCCAGGGGTATTTTCAGTTTAAAGAAAGAAAGTTGAAACACGAAAAATCTTTCTAGATTCAAAGGAAGGAAGCTATAATGGTAGAAAGAGAGGTGGTAAGGCTGATACATTTTTATATTGTAATAAAGCCTTATACTTGTATAGCGCTTAAAATTTAGAAGACATTTTTACATCTTTTATTGCATTGGAGTTTTACAGAGTTCCAGAGCAGTTCCTAAGCTCCTGGGCCAAAAAGGCTGTGTTGCTAAAACCTAATGTAGTACTTGAACATTTTCCCCTAACCCTCAGGGATCTCTTACTATGTAGATCATCAATTAACAGTGTTGCCTGGGGTCCTGAGAGGGTCACACAGACAGTGTGGTCAGAGGTCAGCCTTTAACTCAGGTCTTCTAGAATCCAGGTCTGACTCTCTATTCATTACACCACACGGCCTTGTATATAGTAAATAAATACTTGTTAAGTTAAATATTATTTCAGAGATGAGGAAATTGAAGTCCAGAGAGCCTAACATACTTGCCCAAGGTTATAATATCGGGCCCTCTAATACCCGGCCAAGATAGCATCCAGGCCTGCTGATCACAAGTCCAAGATTTTTCCATGCCACCTTCCCCATAGCTTGTAGACAACCAGTTCCTCTTAAAGATGTCCTTCTTTCAGTAATATAGCCCAATGGAAAAATGAATACCCATAGCACAATTTGCTTCTTAACCTGCCTTCTAGCTTCTGGTTACCCCATCCATCCTTGCCCAGAGCTGTCAAATTAATTATTCCTCGTGCTCATTCCTAACCCCCTGCTCAAGAAGCTTTGATGGCTCCCTATTACCCCTAGGATAAAGGACAAGTTTTGTCATTTGGCATATGAGGACCTTTAGAACCTGGCTCTTGCCTGCCTTTCCAGACTTATTTCACAGTCTCCCTCCCTCTTCGCCCATGCCTCTTCTTTACACTTTGTGTTATGGACAAACTGGTGTACTTGCTGTTCCCTCTGTACAACATTCCTTCTCCTGCCTCCATGACTTTATGTAAACTGTGTCCCCTTCTAGA
Organism: Pseudocheirus occidentalis; assembly: GCA_028646575.1. NCBI lineage: Eukaryota > Metazoa > Chordata > Mammalia > Diprotodontia > Pseudocheiridae > Pseudocheirus > Pseudocheirus occidentalis. The sequence goes on from JAQQSW010009109.1 coordinate 6,871, forward strand.
ACATCTTCCCTCATTACCTTCATGCTTGGCGCCTCTCCAAGGTTCACCTGGATGCCTTTCCTGTGGAAGCGTTTTTTGATCTCCCAAATATTTCGTATTTCCCCTAATTACTTCATACCTATGTACTGATGTGAATAATTTACCAGCAGTGCGGTAGCTAACCTTGATTCCCGAGTTCGTATTCATTGGAAGTTTGATGATGTGGTTGAAAACATGATGCTAAAAAGCATGGGAGCGAGCACACAGCTTTGTTTCACTCCCTTGGTAACTGGAAAAGCTAGAGCATCATCTGTTATCCAGAGCCTGGGCAAATAAATATGCTATCATGAAATTGCTGAATAATACTGATGAACTTCTCAGGGAAAACAAATTTTGAAATGATTTTTTTGTTTCAGTTTTTTGTTTGTTTGCTTTTTGCTTTTTGAAGGGGGGAAGGCAGGGCAATTGGGGTTAAGTGACTTGCTCAAGGTCACAGGGGCTAGTAAGTGTTAAGTATCTGAGGCCAAATTTGAACTCAGGCCCTCCTGAATCCAGGGCTGGTGTGTTATTCACTGCACCACCTATCTGCTCCAATGAAATAATTTTCCATGTCACGACTGACAGCATCAAAGGCCTTGGTCAGGTCAACAAATGTTTACAGATCTCTGTTCTGCTCCTGGCATTTCTTCTGGAGCTGTCAAGCAATAAACACCAGATTGACAGCTCAGTGGCGCTTTCTGAGTACACACTGGCTCTCAGGTAAGTCTTTCAAGTGAAAGATCAGCCTTTCAAGAAGGACTCTGGCAAAAACCTTGCTACCAATGACCAAGAGAGAGACCCCTCTGTGATTGTCACAGGGCAATCTATTTCCTTTACTTTTATAGAGACAGACGGTGGAGGCATCCTTGAACTACTGGGGATAATCTCTTCTTGCCATATAATCTGGAAAATTTCAGTCATTTTTTTGTATGAGAAAAGAAACCCTGCCCTCTGCCCCCCCTTGCCCAATCTTATAAATCTCAGGTGAAATAAAATCAGCACCAGGTTCTTTGCCACAAGAGAGGACCCTAATAGCATCCAAAACCTCTTTTTCAGTCCCTAGAGAGGGACTGACTGCAACCTGAGGTGAATAGTCAATGCCTTATTTGTGTACATGATAGATCACTCATAGATTATAAGCTCCACAAGGGCAAAGGCTACTTGGTTTTTGTCTTTATATATCTCCTTGCACAGTTCTTCATCTATAAGAGGAGTTGAAAAAAAAAGTGCTTAATAGGATTGAATGGAAGGAACATGCAATATCTTTTGAAGAAACAGATTCCTTTCCCTCCCCCCTCTTTCCCCCATGAATTTTCTGCTCCTAGGCTTAAAAATAAAAACACAGAAATAGGTGCGGCAGCCCTTAATTTCAGGAGGGATTTTTAAAAGAGGAGAGAGAGTTAGCTCCATAGGAACAATGTTATAAAGTAGTATTAACCAACAGCAAAGTTCATGATGCTATGGCAGGATTTGAGCTCTGAGGTATTAATTATATTATTGTCAAGCAGCATTGGTTGGGACAGGGTTATATGAGATACTTCTGAGTAGTAGAGCCTGCAAAAGCTCCCTACCCTTAGGTGTAGTTCTAATTGCAAAAGTCATTTTTGGACAGTTTCTTCTTCTTCCCTCCTCTAAATGGGTGAGAAGTAACTAGGGGAGAAAAGGAATAATGATAGTGGTCCCCAAAGAACAGGGAACAGGGCATAGGGATAGAACTAGGGGCAGGGAACTATCACCTGTAGTAGACTTAATTAGCAATGAATCAGGGAGTCAGAGCAACAATAATCAAAATGGTGAAAAAGCAAAGAAATAACGTGGTTGATTCAACTCTGATTATCCTTTTGCCAGTCCCAACTAGTGGTAAAAAAGATTATTTAGGAATCCAGGGGGTCAGATGGAAAGAAACTCTCTGGATTCTTCTATATGGGTTTCTGTACCCTTATTATAGAAATAAACTGCTGTATGTTTTGAGGCTAAATGCTTATAGGGGAAATTGTTGGTGATGGCTGCAGGCAGAGACAGAAACCACAGTTTCCAGGTTACATCTATTGAGAACTTTAAATTAGTTTCCTCAAAGAATAACTAATCTAGCATATCAGAAGGAAATTTCTAACTCAAAGTTTACATCTGCAGGGTTATTTCTTAACATATCTGACTGTTGCCAGAATTACCTTCTCTAACCTTAACTCCTTTGACATTGTTGAGAGCAAGGACTGAGGTAATGCACAAACAGGAGGGCAATGTGGTATGGCAGAAAGATGGTCTGTGACCTGGGGCACTTCATTAATTGTGCTTCAGTCTCATCTGCAGAATGAAGGTACTAGAATCAGTGGCTTCTGAGGACCCTTCCAGTTTGGGATTAATCATTGTTTGTCCTTTGTGCTCAAAGAAGACCAAAATGACATCATGATGTCCAGATGAAAGTATGGTGTATTTGACTATGTCTAATCACGCCAACGTGAGCTTTGAAGGCTCTACCACATCAAGCACGAATAGTGTGAATGATCATTTAGGTTGGAGATGTCTTCTAAATATGTGTATCTGACATTTTTTTAGAACTACTGAAATTGTGTTTCTCTCATAGAGCATGCGTGGTGCCTTCTCTGATGCACACACCATGGTGGGAGATCCTATGCTAGTGACTCCCATGTCTCATAGTCAATTCAAAAGTTCTTCAGAGAGACCTTGAGACTTTTCTGACTACAGTAAAATGGTAGGGGTGATGCATTGTAATTCATGCACAAATTGGATTCAAGGGAGGCAGAGTTGCTCTAAGTTGTTAGCTTCATTCACCAGAGTCAATAGAGCCCAGTGGCAGGACAAAAGTCAAGGTGACTGGTGATGGCTTGGGATGCAATAAATGACCTTGGCATCTTCAGTGTCTGCCCAAGCTCTTCTTCCACTTCATGGCCACTGAAACAAAATGTCCATATCCACAAATTCTGCTGGGGAAGTCCTCACATGCTTCGGTGACACCTTCCTAAATTACCGACAGGTTTGAGGCTTCTTGGTTACCCTCAGCTTGGTTTAGCCCATCTGCTGAGCTAGTTCTTCCAGGGTGTGGTCACTATGCATCTGTGTGGTCACAGCTTCTGGGAGTCACAGGTAAGAGCTGGGTGACAGATGGTCACAAAAGGTAAATGAGTAGCTCTGAAAAGGTTTCAGCAGCTGTCACACCAGAGGTATTAGTGCTCTCTGAACCTATGTTCCTGTGGACTAAAATTTAAAAAGTCTGATCCAGAGGTGGGGAACCAGAGGTGGACTTGGTGTTGCCACATGTAGTCTTCAAGTGCAGCCACTTGGATTCAGTCAAAGGGCTGCATTTGAAGACCCTAGAGGGTCACATGTTGCCTCAAGGTCACAGGTTTCCCACCCCTGCCTCTGGTCTATGGATTACCCAGTCCCTTGTTGTTCCTTCTCACATTGTCCCCCCTGAGAGAGGGACCATGAAAGTCAATGTAGATAGAGTGGAAAAGGCAGTAGACTTGGGATCTGATCTAACTCTGATTTTTGCTATCTGGGTCACTGTAGGAAAATCATTCTTCCCAAATAATCAATTCAAATCAGCATTTTTAACCATATATTTTTTTATTTAATTCATTAAATATTTCCTGATTACATGCAAAAAAAACCAAGCATTTCTTAATAGTCTGTAATTGGCAAGACACTGTGCTAGGTCCCTTGACTACAAAGTCAAAACTGCAAAAATTACTTTACCTCAAGAAACTCATCTTCTATAGGGAAGAAATAGAGAACACAGAGATAAGTAAATACACAGTATATAGCAAATAAATTCAAAGTAATTGGGGCAGGGCAAAATCAGGAAAGGACTTGAGTAGACCTTTTACAGGAGCCAGAACTAGAAATGAGTCTTACAAAAAGGAGTTTCTTCATCAGTAAAACACAGATGACAATGTTTGCTTCCTAACCATCTTCTTATAAAGAAAGCACTTTGTAAACTGCAAACTGCTACAAAATAGGAACATCCTCTGCCACATAGTACTTTAGTCCTTTATCAAAGACTGGGCAGAGAAAGAAACTTAACCTTAGTTTCTTAGTAATAGTCACAATAGCATCATGTTGGTAACAATCATAATAATAGCTAGTATGTATAACAATAGCAGTAATAATGAAGATAATAATAGGATTTTGGAAAGAATAAATAGAGTATGGATAGTGTTCTGGACCCTGAGTCAGGAAGACTCATCTTCCTGACTTCAAATCCAGCCTAAGACACTTACTGGCTGTGTAACCCTGAGCAAGTCACTTAACCCCATTTGTCTCAGTTTCCTCATCTGTAAAATGAGCTGGAGAAGGAAATGGCAAAACACTTTGGTATCTTTGCTAAGAAAACCCCAAATGGGGTCATGAAGAGTCAGACATAATTGAAACAATTAAAAGCAACAACAATATATCATTTTAAGGCTTGTAAGGTGCTTTGCATGTTAACTCACTTGATTCTCACAGACAGAGAGATTAGGTGACATGTCCATGGTCATACATCTAGCCAACTGGCTGAGACACACTTTAAATCAGGTCTAGCTAATTCTAAGTCCAATACTCTATTCTCTGTACCCCCCAGCTGTCTCCCAGTCATTCTGAAAGGTTTGTTAGGGGATAGAAATAGTACTACTGGATGTTTTTGTCTTTGGGATCGTTCCTGTGCTTCACTTGTCAGCCTCACCGCTGCCCACCTTTAGAAGTTGGTGGTAACTGGGGTAAAGTGCTAGGACGTCAAGTTCAAACACTGTGGCTTGTCACTGACTTCTCTTCTGTGCCTCCAATCAATGACCTACAGAGATTAGGAAGGTGTTAATTTTAGAAAAACATTTGCTTTGCCAAGTGAATGAGAACTTCCTCATTTGGGGGGTTTGTTTTTCTTTCCGGCTACTTTTTTCTCTTCTTTTCTATCAACATCACCCAGGCAAGATATCCCAGGAGACAAGATTGTGGGTACTTCCGTGAAAATAAATAAAGGGCATGTAAGAAAATAATTGTATGGGATCTTAAGAACTACAGACATATCGGGTTCCCTGACACACCCATCATTCCTTTGTTTTTCCATTCTTTGCTTCCCTCTCTTTTCTCCTATTTTTGAATGGGTAGTTTCACCTACAATTAAGAATGAGTTTCAAAAAAAAAAAAAAAGAAAGAAAGAAAGAAAGAAAAAAGGGGCGGCTAGGTGATGCAGTGAATAGAGCACCAGCCCTGGAGTAAGGAGGACCTGAGTTCAAATGTGACCTCAGACACTTAACACAAACACACAAACCTAGCCATGTCACCTTGGGCAAGTCACTCAAACCCAACTGCCCTAACTTCCCCTTAAAAAAAAAAAGAATGAGGAAGTCTGCAGTTGGCTTTGTCTGCATACATAACCATGTCCAGGCTTTTCTAGGTGATGTCCCCCTGCATTGTATCACAAAGAAGAGGGAGTTACCATCTCTAATACTCTTGAGATAACTCTTTGGGAGATTCTGAGCCAATTCCTTAGGGGGAAGGACAAAGGACAACCTTTTTGTTCTCACTGTTCTCTAGAGAGATGGGTGACTGTAGGCATCTTTATTGATGGAATTTTACTACTGATGGAAAAGTAGAGATTGTCCCTGACCAAAAGCCAGAGGGCCCTAAGTTGATGGGTTTTGATGAACCATTATGATATAATAGGGGAGGTTAGTAATAGAGAAGTGTGATGAAGTAGATAGCAAGTGTGGCATAGTGGAAAGAATGGTGGACATGAAGTCAGGAGACCTGGGTTTAGATTCTGACTTTCCTACTTTCTGCCTTGCTGACTCTAATATCTCTGGACTTGAGTTTCTGCATCTATACAGTAACAAGATAGACAAGTTAATAAGTCACTTTTATATAGTGTTTAAAGACTTGGAGAGCATTTTTTTTCATCCCTGAGAGGTGGGAAGTATAAATATTATTATCCTTATTTTATGGATGAGTCAGCTGAGTCTTAGAGGGGCTGACTTGCCTAGGATCACACAGCTAGTTAGTATTTGGGCCAGAATTTGAACCCAACAATTCCAAATCTAATGAGTATTATATTTTAGAATTTTAATTGTTCGTGATTTTGAATGAGCATCAACAGGAACATTCCCATATACAAAGAAGAACAGAAAAGGAATATTTTCATGAGACTGTAAATCCCTTATACATGGCTTGACTTTTTAGAAGTGTATAATAAATTTAATAAATTATTTTCAAAGCTGCCCACCTGTCTCCTTCTGAACTTCCTTTTATTCTTTTATTTTTAAACTTTTAAACTTTCACTGATGTACCTATCTTTCCTTCCTTCCTTCCTTCCTTCCTTCCTTCCTTCCTTCCTTCCTCCCTCTCTTCCTCCCTCCCTCCCTCCCTCCCTTCCTTCCTTCCTTCCTTCCTTCCTTTCTTCTTTCCTTCCTTCCTTCCTTCCTTC
>JAQQSW010009110.1:0-13309 GCA_028646575.1 Pseudocheirus occidentalis
TATATATATATATATATTTGCTTTTTGGAGGAGGGAAGGTAGGCAATTAGGGTTAAGTGACTTGCCCAAGGTCACATGGCTAGTTTTTGTGTTAAGTGTCTCAGGCCACATTTGAACCCATGTCCTCCTGATTCCAGGGTCAGTGCTCTATTCACTGTGCCACCTAGCTTCCCCTTAACACTTTTATTAATAACTTTATTAGTGACTCATTAATCACAGGAACAAATGGCCTGCTCATCAAATTTGCAGATGATTTAACACTGGGAGGGATAGCTAATGAAATGAAGTAGATGCAAAAGTTAGAATCCAAAAGGATCTTAAGAGCCTAGGCAGAGGTGTCAAACAAGTACTCATTGACTGGGGCACTGGAAAGCAAAAGTCCTTAGTGCAGGCTGCACCATATTAAATTGTAATTAGGAAAGGTTCAAGAAAAATAAAAATACAACACAACATAGTATTAATTTGTGATTGTCTAAGTTGATATGTCTCTTCCAGGGATGATTTCTATATGAATTTAACAGTATATGGGTATAACACAGGAGAGGGGAAGCATGAATAAGATAAACATTTGTTTTGAAATAAATCTTTTAGGGTGTGGAGGGAGAGAAAAAAAGAAGAAAAAAGAAATGTATCTGATGATATTATTATATATTTAAAAGGAATAGCAAGTTGTATTTAGTATGTTTGAAGTTTCATGTGTAACCCTTTTTTCATTATACTATATTATTGACATGCTAGTTTTATTCCATAAATTAAAAATAAAATAAAATTTAAAAAATAAATCTAGGACTTTCAGTGGATTGCATATGACTTAGTGCCATAATGTAGCAGTGAAAACCAAACAAACACACAAACCAAAAGCCCTAATCTAGTCTTGAACTGCATTGAGGGTGATAGCTTCCAGGAAGAGGGAAATGACAGTTTGACTAGACTCTCCCCTTGCTAGGCTTTGAGGCAGGTGGATAGCACACTGGATATGGAACCAGATCTGGAGTCACTCTAGACCTGAGTTCAAATACAACCTCAAATACTTACTAGCTATGTGATCCTAGGCAAATCACTTAACTACTGTTTTCCTCAGTTTCCTCATATGTAAAAAGGGGGTGATAATAGTATCTGCCTTCAGAGTTCTTGTAAGGATCAAATGAGATAAAACACAGTGCCTGGCATATAGTCAGCACTATGGAAAAACTAGCTACTATTATTACTGTTCCTGTTTTCAATAATATTATAGACATTACTGATCTGGAGAATACCTGGAGGAGGACATCCAGAAAAATGAAGGGCCTTGATTTTATGACATAAAAAGATTGGTTGAATAACATAACCATGTTTAGTCTAGAGAAGAGAAGACTCAGGTAGGGAACACGACAGCTGTCTTTAAGTATTTAAAGGGCAGTCATATGGAGGATAGATGACTTATTCTGTTTGGCATCAGAAGGGAGCAACCAGGAGCAATGGATGGGAGTTGCAAAGAAGTCAGTTTTGGATTGATATCAGGAAAAAAATATTTCCCAATAACTAGAGCTGTCCAAATGTAGAATAGCCTAACTCTAGAGGTAGCAGGATGTCCCTTTTTATAAGTCTTCAGAAAGAGTCTGAATGACTATTCGTTATGTAGTGAGAGTTCTTTTCTTGTATGGGTTGGATGACAGGCCAGCCCAAAGGCTACAGTGTTGTATTTTAAAAACTAATGTTGATTCTTAGCTAATCTTACCATTCAAAAATAGGAAGCAGATGAGATTTGGTTTAGAACAGTGGTTCTCAAACTATGGGTCATGACCCCTTTGGGGGTCAAACCAACCTTTCATGGGAGTCACAGGGGTTGCCTAAGACCATTGGAAAACACATATTTCCTATGGTTTTAGGAACCTAGACACTGCTCCTCTATCCGTCTCCACGCGGGTCTGTCCACATGCAGATACGGCCTAATACAAGTATTAAAAGGTCACAGCATTAGGAAGGTTGAGAGCCACTGGTTTAGAAGAAATAATTTGTCAGCCTCTGGATTAGATGACCATGACATTCCCTTTCAGGTCTTAAATTATACATATTGTGATATAAGCCTGGAAATGAAGGATGGAACATGACTCTAAATGCTTTAAAAAATCAATGTGAGGTTCTTATATTTTATTCTAAAGGTAAAAATGAACCATTGAAGCTTATTGAGTTAAGGAGTAGTAGGCTCAACTCTACGTTTTAGGAAAATTAGTTTGTCAGTTGTGTGGAGAATGGATTGGTAAATTGAAAGACTTGAAGCAGGAAGACTGATTAGGAGGTATATACAGTTGCCAAGATAAGAGGAGAAAAAGACTTGGCTTAGGGTAGTGATTCTGCAAATGGAGAAAAGAAACAGATGAAAGATCTGGTACTGCTAAGCCTCCTTCCAGATCTTTGGGGAATGGCTGAACAAGTTGTGGTATATGATAGTGCTGGAATGCTACTGTGTTATTAGAAATGATGAGCTCAATGATTTTAGAAAAAAAAACAATGGAAAGACTTGCACGAAATAATGAGAAGCAAAATGATGGAACCAGGAGAACATTGTGTGCAGCAACAGGAATAGTTTTTAAATTAATTAATTAATTTTTAGTTTTCAATATTCATTTTTCTAAGATTTTTGAATTCTAAATGTTCCTGCTTCCTACCCCCTTCTCCAAGATGGCTTGCAGTCTGATATAGACTGTACATGTATAGTCATATTAAACATATTTCCTTATTAGTCATATTGTGAAAGAAGAATCAGAACAAAAGGGAAAAACCACAAGAAAGAAAAAAAAAGAAGAGAAAATAGTATATTTCAATTTGCCTTCAGACTCTATAGTTATTTCTCTGGATGTGGATAGTGTTTTCCAACATGAATCTTTTGGAATTGTCTTAGATCATCACATTGCTCAGAAGAGTCAAGTCTATCAAAATTGGTCATTGCACAATTTTGCTGTTACTTTGTACAGTGTTCTCCTGGTTCTGCTCACTGGACTCAGCATCAGTTCATATAAGTCATCCAGGTTTTTCTGAGGTCCACCTGCTCATCATTTTTTATGGAACAATAATATTCCATTGCACTCATATACCAGTCATTCCCCAATTGATAGGCATACCATCATTTTCCAATTCTTGGATGCTACAAAATGTGTAACAACAATGCTACTTGCAGCTACTCTGGGGACGTAAGAGCAATAATACCAGCATACAGGAGAGCTGCTAGTGTAGGTTCTTTGATATGTTTTTCTAAAGGAAAGCAATTCAAAAGGGGTCGACAATCTTACTTTAATCATATTATATCATTTGTTCAATTCAGCGAAAAAAGCCATCACCCTGAACTTCAGAGAAAATACAAACAGAAACTACAAACAGAAATTAAATGCAGAAATAATAGCATAAAGATCAACAGATATGGCTTCTAACCATCTAACCAAATAATACATATATCACAGATCAGCAAACAGATTCAACTCTCTGACCATTACATACATACATAGTTACCAGAGAGAGGAGCACCAGCACCTGGGTTTTCAAAATGAGGGATTTCCTTAATGGCTATCCAGAGTATAATCTGGCTACATCACATGAACACTCTTCCTATGACTGAGCCCCAAATCGAAATGCTACCTCAGAGTATGTATACACTTCTTCAAGCTCAGAGGACACCACAGCCCTCATGACCCAGGCTCATGTGACTCAAACTCATGTGTCTTGGGTTTCCATGTGACTTACACAGGTTACATGGGCCTATTAATGGTTGGGAAAGATCTTCCCATTAAGCAAAAAAAAATACATTAACAATAGAACATGTGGACTCTTTCCCCTTTTATATGATTTCTTTGTGATACAGTAGTATTGCTGGATCAAAGGGTCTACACAGTTTGATAGCCCTTTGGGCATAGTTCCAAATTGCCCTGCAGAATGGTTGGATTAGTTCACAACTCCATCAACAATGCATTAGTGTTTCACTTTTCCCATACCTTCTCCAACATTTATCATTCCCAATTTTTTGGCTTATTAGGCAATCTGATATGTGTGAGGTAGTACCTCAGAGTTATTTTCATTTATATTTCTCTAATCAAGTGATTAGAACATTTTATATGACTATAAATAGCTTTAATTTCTTCATATGGAAACTGTTCATATCTTTTGACCATTTATCAATTGGGGAATAACTTGTATTCTCATAAATTTGGCTCAGTTCTCTATGTATTTTTAGAAATGAGGTCTTTTTCAGTGACAATGGCTGTAAAATATTGTTTCCCAACCTTCTGCTTCCCTTCTAATCTTGTTTATATTTACTTTGTGCAAAACCTTTAAAATTTAATGTAATCAGAATTATCCATTTTGTTTGTCATAATGTTCTCTATCTCTGGTTGGTCATAAATTCTTCCCCTCTTCATAGATCTGACGGGTAAATTATGCCATATTCTCCTAATTTGCTTGTATTTACCCTTTATTTCTAAATTGTATACCCATTTTGACCTTATCTTGGAATATGGTGCAAGATGTTGATCTATGCCCAGTTTCTGCCATACTATTTTCTAATTTTCCCAGCAATTTTTGGCAAATAGTAAATCCTTATCCCAGAAGCTGGAGTCTTTGGGTTTATCAAACAGTAGATTACTATAGTCAAGCAATATACTTTTAAGAGCGACTCTGATTGAATAAGTTAATTTGGTTATTATAAGCACCAAAATTAATTATAAAGGACTCAAGAAGAAAGATGCTATGTGTACCCATGGAAAAAAAACCTGATAAGTAGAAGAATGCATAGAGTAATTTTACACACACTTATATTGACACACATGTTTACATACAATGGTAGCCTAAGGCAGGAGAAGATGGAAAGAAAAAAGGGAAAAAAGAAATTTAATAATAATTTTGTTGTATATTTGAAAGGAATAGCAAGTTGTGCATAGTAGATTTGTAGTTTCATGCACAATCATCTTTTGTTGTAGTATATTGTAGAAATGTTTATTTTATTCCAAAAATATTGTTAAAAGAAACAGATGAAAGAGATTCTGTGAAAGTTGGAATTAACAAGATGTAGCAGTTGAATTGTTTTGGGGGAGTACGATCAGCAATGATTCTAAGTTTGTAAACCCAGGTAAATAGAAGGATAGTGATTCCTTCAAAAAATGTATGAAAGTTTGGAGGAAAGCTGAATATAGTCAGGAAGATAGTGACTGAAATTTTTTTTGAGAATTTCCCAATCAAAAATTTTATTTTTAGGTTATTATCACCATGTTGGTAAGGGCCCTTTGGATTATGGGTACATAAGTATCTGGGTAAAACAGATGTAAATAGCATGAGGGTAAAGACTCCATCAGGGGTAAATGATCTCTTTATGGAGAGAGCACTTTGCCCAAAAACAAAATGTTTCTTAAGCTCTTATCTAGGATAAGAAAAAGGAAAGCATGGTCAGCTATGAATTGTGAAGGACTTCTTACACATCCTGTCACTTTAGTAGCTGTAGTGGCAGCAGCTGCTTCTGTGCCTCCTTCATTAACTTACACAAAAGCTTTGTGTATAACCTTGGACAGATACGGGTCACTCCTGGTTTACATCCCAGAAAAGTTGGCCATGTTTATATCAAAGGCATTTGACATCCACAATTTTTGAAGAACTAATTTCATGTCTAACTCCTCCTCCAGTTTAAATTTGGGAAGGAAAACTTCCACCAAAATTTGATGCATCATCTCTGGATTTAACCATTCTGCCAGTTTCTACACAGTACATCCTTTTCCCAACATTTTTAGATCAGTATTCTCATCTGGAAGCAAAATGACCCTGTCCATTTGTCCTCCAACATAAGGCAAAAATAGAATCTTGGTAAACACTTCTCTTATGTAGGACATGCTAAATGAAGAGGTTTTTGAACATCATCTGTAAAGGTTTCTGCTTTTCTTTGCTGATTTTAAACATCCTTTCTGTTATATTCCTTTCATCAAATTGTTTTTCACATTTTCCTTTGAAATAAATTGCATTCACAAGTACCAGAGTGGTCAGTGAATTAATGGAATCATTAGCTAGCAGATCTGCAATCTTACTTTCTGTCTTTTCTTCTACCCACTTAATTATATGCTTTCTTGCTTCCTCAGGAGCATTTGTAAAAGTCAAGTCTTCCATATTTGAATGGTAGAATCTCTGACAGGATGCCTTAAAAGATGAGATGAAATCAAAAGTCTTTTCTCCAAATAGCCAGTCAGTAATTCTTAGCACATTGACTCCCAGATGTCTTAGCTTTTGCCAGAAAAGACTGGAAACTTTAGTGTACATCTATACCTTCTTTTAAAGAAAGAACCTCTTGTATCTGTGCAGCAGTATTTCCCTTGGTCTCATCCAAGACCATATCTAGGGCACAGTAGAGGCTCAGGGAGAATAAAACATTCCAGGAGGTATCTTCTTCACTAGGTGGCACAGTGAATTGGGGTGGCTAGGTGGCCCAGTGAATAGAGCACTGGCCCTGGTGTCAGGAGGACCTGAGTTCAAATCTGACCTTAGACACTTAAACACAAAACTAGCCATGTGACCTTGGGCAAATCACTTAACCCCAATTGCCCTACCTTCCACCCTCAAAAAAAAGCAAAAAAGTAAAACCCTTCAAGGTAAAGGTGTTGGTTTCTTCAGAGGGAGCAGCCATCATGGCACACCTGTATTTTCAGTGGTGGTGGTGGGTAAGCACTGCTGCATGAGTGATATTTTAAAAGTTGCATTTGAGACATCTATAATTATCTCAGTATATCTAAATCTTTGTTTCTATATGAGGACCAAAGAGAGATGACCAGAAGTCACTGGTTACGTGAGCCTAGAGCTTACGAGAGAAATCGAGGTTGGACATGTAAAAATATGTATTCTAGATATATATTATTCACCTTATGCCATTTTCTCTATTTTCTGTTATTTGACTTAAATTTATATAGATAGCATTCTCTTCTGATCCATAATTTTTGGCTTATGGAGCCAGGGCCAAAGCCACAAATCTTTAGGCAAATTCATTATTCCTAGGTGTTTTGAATATATTCCACTGATTGCCAAGAGACTGTCTTTCCTGCGACTTAAGATTCAGTCTCTGACATCATTTATAAATGATGCCAAAAGTCCTACCACTAAGGCCTTCTGGTTTTTTTTTCATGACTTCATCTTCCCCAGCAACACTTTCTTGGTTCTTTCTGGAAATTTCATCTGACTCCAGGAGTAATTTTTGTTTGTTTGTCTTTTTGGATTTTCTTTTGGTCACCAATGTTGTTAGTTCCCTAGAAACACACACACATGCACACACACATATGCACATACACACATATGTGTATATAGAATTTGAGTATTTTATATGAAATATATGTGCATATGTCTATACACATACATATATACAGATGTGTGTCTATATGTATATTTAATATTATTTCTTCACAATCATTCCTTTAAAGTTGACATATGGTTGCAACAATAGACTTCATCATGGTGGACACAACAATCCATTCTATCAAGAAACATCTCCCTAAGATTCCAAAGAATAAAAAGACATTCCTCTATCCCTTTCAACTATGGTCAACATGATAGGATTTTGAAGCTAGAAGCTAGAGAGTAGAGTCTGTTCAGACACAAGTTTGTCTTAGAGGATTCTGTAGTCCTTTCCAATTCTAAGATCCTGTGATTTCTAAGGTTCCTATGAGTGATAAATCATGCTATTCAAGCTTTAAATAGGAAAACAAGGGAAATTACTCCAGAGCTCCTTTTGACTTTTTCTTCTCATCATGTACTTTGTGGGAGTAGTAGATATGCCAATGTCCACTGATAAATGAAGACAGTAGACATGCATTGGCAGCAGCATCATTGAAACACTGCATTCATGCATCCAATTCATCTTTAATAGCTCCCTCAAGAATTTTGGGGTAGTTGGATGTAAAAAATAACCTCATTAAAATATATGTTAATAAAAGAGTTAAAGAGTGCTTAAGAACCTAAATGTTTATTGTGATATGCCAGTGAATGGTTACAGCTTTACTGAACCTTGGACAATTATATTTGAAAAGACACAGAATATAAGCAGTAGTAAAAAGATGTAGAGCGTGTGTGTGTGTGTGTGTGTGTGTGTGTGTGTGTGTGTGTTCAAGGAGGGCAGGGTTCAAGGCAGCATTTAATTTCAGACATGGAAACAAAGACAACCCTGGAAATTTATAATTTCATAAAAAGAACTATGAAGAAGATAATTCAATCAAGAACAATGAATAGAACTTAAAAAACCAAATCAGGGTCCGGATTTTTAAAATTGTTTAATAGTTAAAGATTAGTAACTAACTAGAGTAAGTCTGATCCATTGCTATCTTGATTTTAACACATTTGCTCTTATAATGTAATTATTATTTATGGTTAACATTATTCCTCCGCCAAATAAACTCACATTGTTATCTATAAGGGCCTTGTTAGATCAAATGAGAAGAGGACCCTGAAAGCCTTTAAGTCACTGGGATCAGGAAGAACAGTGTTGCTCCTTTTTTAGGGTGCTTGTTATGGGTGTTGTTCTCACTTCATGTCACACTGATCTGGAAAGAAAAAATCATACATTTGGGAATTACATAGGATTATCTCACTTTAAGAGGGCAGAGTCATGAAAGATCCAAAATAATGCTAAAGAAATTAGAGAAGTCATTTAGTCAAGATCTTTCTAAACTTCTAAAAATTCTAAAGGGACAGATGTAAAAGTCATCACCATGGTAAACTAAATACACATTTTGGGTGAAAGAATTAGGAAAACAAATACAGTGGGAATAATTTTTTAAAGCTAGTTCCTATTTAGAGGGAATTTTTATATTCTCTATGTGAGCATGGGTACCATTTTCACTGATAATAATTCAAACTCTGTAATAGAAGCTTCTGTGCACTTCTTTATTATGCCTCCTTATGACTGTCTTGGAATTTCTATCCAATGCACTATAGCCTTTTCTCTTAATATCTCAGGAGTATCAAGGTGCCACTTTACTAACCATCTGTTATTTCTTCCTCTCACCACACAACCAAACCAACTTCTTCTTCTGTCATGTATTGACATGCTTGACAGTAAGTACATTTCATGCCAATCATCACAGTGCAAGTTATTGTTGGAAATGTGATTTGTATAGTCTGTTCATGCCCACTACATGTCTTTTTTATTGCCTTTTGTGTAATTTGCCATTTCACTTTTTTTCTGAGTTGGTGATATTTCATAATGCATCATTGGGAGAATTCTGGCATTAAGAAAGTGGGCTTTTGCAAAAGATTGAAGTTTAGGACTATGAAGAAGACTATCTTCTTTCCCAAATGAAAATCATACCAATGTCCCCTTACTCAATCCTTGGCCTAGTTTACTACCCATTTCTTTTGGTCATTCATGATAGATACATTATGGATCAATTTCATAGACTACTGATGACACTACATGCAAAAATAAGCAATATGTATCTTTTATTCACTTTGCTTTTTCAGTGTGGAGAGTTAGACCAAGCTCACGTTACTATGTATTTCAGCAAGCAAACTCTTGGTGTTCTGAAACTAAATTCAATACAATATCATCTTTGAGCAAGTAGTCAATCATCAAGGATTTAAGAGCCTACTTCATATCAGGAACATCAATATTAACCCCTTTTCTTCACACCTACTAAAAAACTGGAAAATATCTTTGGTATACACATACATACACAAAAATGTATGTATTTGTGTGTATATGTAAGTACATTTACACACATACCTGAGAAATAAGAGGAAAATTATTTTGTTTAACTAATTTATTCAAATTCACCAGGCAATGACTTAGCCAAAAAAGCTGACACTTAAGACCATCTTTAATTGAATGGATTTCACCAAACATATATTAAATGTCTATTAAGTAAAAGGCCCTTACTAGATAATTGGCATACAGAAATGAAAAATGACATAGTTCCTTCACTCAAGGAGCTTGTAATCAATTATGATGAAGTGATAAAACCAAATAACTGTAGTTCCAGTTAGAGTATAATTAAATACATAATAAAGGCTAAATAGAGTAGTATGATAAATTGAAGAGGAAAATATAATTTCTAGTTAGTAGGATAAAGGAAGGCTTCATAGAATTCATAGTAACTGAGTCAGAACTTAAAGGAAGAACTGGATTTCCATAAGAGAAGATGTGAAGGAAGCTTCTTATAAGGATTTTCAGGTTCCAATGAATGAACTTGGAAATCCTTACAAGAGGCTTTCTCTGCATCTTGGATATAGAAGAACAGAATCTATAAAGGGGGAAGTGTGGTTCAAAAAGTACAAAATGTGGCTGCAGAACAATAAAAATGTGCATTAGAACTAGATTTTAGAAGAACTTCCATATACATTTAAGGATTTTGCATTGTACCTAGTAGACAATTTTGAGCTATTGAAGGTTTTTGAAGTCTTAAGACCAAATCTGAGGGAAATGTTACTTTAACAATAATATTGTATGAGAGTGGCAGATAAATTGTATATAGAGAGAATGTTCACAGGAAGATCAATTGGAAGATTATTATAATAAGCCATTCCATTTTAATGATATACTGAGAGCCAAAAGTAGACAGGTAGAAGTTCCTTCTTAAACTTCTAAAGGCACAGATGCAAAAGATGTCACTATGGTAAAAATTGGCATGACGTTGAAGCAAATTTACAATGAATGCAGTATGAAGAAAAGGAAAAATCAATTATGATTCCAAGGTTTCAAATGCTAATGGTTAGAAACTGGTAGGGGTATTAAAAGAAATATAAAAATTAGTAGGTAGGTCAAAGACACATCTAGCTTGAAATGTCTATCTGAAAGTTTAAAACATGAGACTGGAGCTAAGCAGAAATTCCAGTTCTGGAGATTTAGACTTAGGAGCAATCCCTGTAGATATAGGAGCTGAAATCATAGAAGTGAAGGAGATTGCCAAGAGATACAGTGTACAGTGGACAAAAGGTCAACCCATAGGTGATGCCCATACTTACAAGATATAAGGAGGAAAAGGGATCAGTGAAGGAAGATAGAGGTCAGAGCAATGGGAAGCAAATTAAGAGAGTGTGTTGTCAAGGAAGTCAAGGGAGAGGAGAAAAGGTTATCAAACAAGATGGAGTGATTAGCAGTGACATATGTTGAAAAGGGAAAAGAATTACCACTGCAAAGAGTCCATTGGGTTGAATTATCCAGATATTTCTGCTAACTTTAGGGAGTGAGAGAGTGGAAGGGAATAGAAGTTAGAATACAGTTACTTGAGAAATGAGTAAAAGGTAAAGGAATAGGAACAGTGAATGTAGGTTACCATGTAAAAATAAAAGTTTGGCAGTCATAATGAAGAGGGAGATAGAATGATAGCTATTTTACACATATTTAAAAATATTTATTCAATACTTTTCTTTCAAAAAAGTTTGCTTTCTTTTTTAATCTTATGTATATATTCTAACACTATAACTTCCAAAAGTTTATAACACATTGGTATTGAAAGCAACCGATAGTTATATGGCACCTTAAAGTTTGCAACACACTTTGCATACATTATTTCATTTGACTCATAACAGTTCGCTGACTACATGTTAAATGAGGCTTAGGTGTGATAAATGACTTGCCCATGGTTCCAAAGCTAGTTGATATCATAGGCATATTTGGAGCACAAGGTTTCCTGTCTTCAAATCCGCAGTCTATCTGCTGTATCATGCAACCTCTCAGATCAATGCTACCATTTTGAGAAACAATATCACCAAAAGGCTGCAATCAATGCCTAAACTTGAACTAGAACTCAGGCCATTTGGCTAATGTCTGCTCTTTCCCTTAGTAATGATCTATTAATGTTTCTGAATATGTAGAATCGTTTATCTCCATGACCTATATCCATCACCCACAGGAAAGTCTCCACGTGAAAAATAGGCACAAATTAATTAAACACGGCATCCATGACCATGTTTTCTTTGGAGGATCTATATTGATGGCACCTCAGCTTTGGTGGAGTATTGTGGAATACAGTTTGAAATTCATTGTATTAGACTATCTGGAAAGCTTGGTGATGGTGTCCACTTATGAAGGTCTGCAGAAGATTAGAAGCTCAACACTGGATCAAAGTGCTACATAATCTGTAGCATGGTCATTTTGTATCATTCATCTAACTGTCTTGTATATTTGTAACAAGCCTGTCCTGAGGACATGTCAAATGGAAGTGTTAGTACTCATACATCTAGCTCTCCTTAAGGACTTAAAGTTTGCCCCTTGTGATATGAGAGTTGGGCTAGGTACTAGCTCATCACTGAACCAATGGCCTAGGTGTCTCCATGTAAACAAAATATGGATTAGTTGGGCCCTCCACACTCCCCAGATTATAGGAGTCACCTAGGTGGCATAAAGCATAGAGTTCTGGGCCAGAAATAGGAAGAACTAGGTTAAAATCTGGCCTCAGACACTTTCGGTGTTATACCAACTAGGTTAATTAGTCTGTGTTTGCCTCTTTACCTCAGTTTTCTCACCTGTAAAATATAAATATATAATGAATAAATAAAAATATATAATATACAAAATATCTAAACATACAAAATAATAACAGCACCGGGGGGCGGAGCCAAGATGGCAGCATAGAAGCAGCAAGGTCTTGCAGCTCCCACACCGCCACCCTAAACACCCATAAAATATGAGCCCAGAGAAAGTCTAGGACTCTCAGACTCACAAAAATACAGAGAACACATCTCTCCTGAAGGCAGCTCGGCAGCAGGGGCTCATCGAGGCAGCCTGAGCAGAGGCTGTAAGAGCATGAAGCCGAGACCGAGGCCAGGCCTGGGGCAGTGGGAAGGAGCCAGAGCCGAGCCTGCAGCCAGCCTGCAGCAGTTCTACAGCCTCCAGCACCTCCACATCTGCCAAGGAGTGAGGAGCAGGACCGGAGAGGGGCAGCTCACATCACAGAGGAGCAGAGATCCAGCCAGCCCAAAACCACAGCCGCAGCCAGGCAAGACCTCAGGGCGGCCATAAGGAGTGGTGGAGCCTCCCAAGCCGCAGCTTGAGTCTACTTCTAAGAAAATCTAAAGCACTGGCCTAAGGGGATCTTTAAATCTTCAGACACGGTTAGTAAAAGTGAAACTTTGAAAATTAATTTGGGGGGTAAAGCAGTTCAGCCATTTTACCCCCGGGGAAAAGAAGCAGTGGGGGAAGGGAACTGCTGGATCCACCAGTGGCCCCCACCAGGCTGCTTCAGAGCCCCTGGCCTGCGGACTCAGCAGGGGGGCTGAATCGATTGATCAGGGCCGAGTGCTTTTGCGTTGAGTGGCCTGGATCCGGATCGTGGTCTTGGGTGGTGGTCCTCGGGTGCACTTTCAGCAAGCCAAAGCTAGG
>JAQQSW010009111.1:0-13309 GCA_028646575.1 Pseudocheirus occidentalis
ATGCATAAAATAAAATACGTAGGATTACAAAGAAAACCCATTGTACTAAAATGTAGTTATAAAACATTTTATAAAAAATATTTTTAAACAAGTTCGTGGACTCTTCATAAATCTGTGGAACCCAGGTTAAGAATCCCAGCTATATACTTTCTCATTTGGTTGTCTTATCAATACCCTTGGTTTCAATTATAATCTCTATATAGATGATTCTCAGATCTATTTATCAAGCCCTAAACATTTCTCCTAAGTTCCACTGGCATTACCTACTGCTTAATGGGCATCTTAAACTGAATGTACTGTAGACATCTCAAACTTAACAGGTCTGAAACAATTCATTACCTCTACCCCTACACCCCCATCATCCCTTCTTCCAAGTTTTATTACCGTAGAAAACACTACAATCCTTTCAGTCACACAATCCTCTGTTCCTCCCTTGCATTCACCCCATATATCCCATCTGTTGCCAATATTGTTATTTCTATCTTCATAATAACTCATGCATATGTGTGTGTGTCTTCTCTCCACATATACCCTGGTGAAGGTCTTCATCACCTCCCTCTTGGACTATTGTAATAACCTGCTGGTTGGTCTCCCTGCCTCATCTCTCCCCACTCCAGTCCATCCTCTATTCCTCTGCTAAAGTGATCTTCCTAAAGGCCCAACATGATGACGTAGCCTTCCTACTCAACCCAAGGGCTGGCTTTTAAATCCTTTACAATCTGGTCCTTTCCTACCTTTCCAATTCTTCTTCACACTCCCCTCTACAATTCAACAACACTAGCCTGCTTCCTCTTCCTCAAACACTGTATCTTGTAAGCATAAAAATATTCTCATGTTGTCTCCCCCATTAGACTGGGAGCTTCCTGAGGGCAGGGACCATGTTTTTTGCCTTTCTTTGTATACCCAGCACTTAGCACAGCATTTGGCATGTGGTAAGAATTTAATAAATACTTGTTGACTGATTGATTGGCTATTTAAGAGGTATAAAGCAAAATCCCATGTAAAACATAAGAATAAAGAAGAGAAGGCTCAGGGAAAGTTTTTGGAAGATCAGATGAGATAATACTGTACAGTGCTCAGCACAGTGTGTCTGGCCTACATAGTAGGCACTGCATAGATGCCTATTCCCTTCCCCTTTCCTTTATGATATTTGAGTTGGGTTTTTTTTAAAGGATAGGCAGGAATTCAAATTGTGATGAGGGGAAGAGCACAGTGAACAATATGAGTAAATATTCAGGGGCGGTAAAGCTCAGTACATGTTTGAGAAAAGAAAGAAACCCCAGTCTGCCTACAACAAAGAATTCATGAAGGGCAGCAGTATGAGATAAATAAGGCTGGAAATGTAGGATAAGGCCAAGGTGTGGAAGGCCTTGGGTGCAAGGCAAAAGAATTTGTATTTTCTCTTCTAAGGCAGTAAGAACCACTGAACATCTTTGAGATTTAGAAGGACATGAGATCTATACATCAGAAAGATAAGTCTGACAGTGGTGTGAAAGGTGATTTTGAGGTGACAAAGAGTGGAGATGGAAAGATCTGGAATAGCTGTAGTCCAGGTGGTTGATAATGAGGGTCTATATGAAAGTGCTATGATGGGAACAGGAAGGAAGGAAAATAGGTAAGAGACATTCCATAAGTACCTTCAACCAAACTGTATAATTGATTAGATAGGAAAGGTAAGGGAGAAAGAATTGAGATCCAAAGTGTAGGTGGCATGGGGGGTAGAGCACCAGGCCTGGAGGCAGGGAACTCCTCTTGAGTTCAGATCTGGCCTCACACTTACTAGACGTGTGACCCTAGGCAAGTCCTTTACCCTATTTGCCTCATTTTCCTCATTATAAAATGAGCCAGAGAAAGAAATGCAAACCACTCTAGTATCTTTGCCAAGAAAACTCCAAAAGGGGCCACAAAGAATTGGACACAACTGGAACAGACTAAGTAACAACATATGTGTGTGTATGCACATGTGTATATGTGATGGTACTACAGAAAGAAATAATGAAATCAATAAAACAGTAAGCAACAAGATACTGAGAATACAAGAAAAAAGTAAAAACAGTTTCTGCCTTCAAGAAACTTACATTCTAACAAGAGGTAAATAGGTACATGGATGCAAGGCAGACATAAAGTAACCTTAGCTAGGAAGACACTAGAAACTGGGGAGTGTTTGGGAGGGAGGGAGACCAGGAAAGGCTTCTTGAGCTGATTCTTTAAGAAAATCCAGGATTCCAAAAAGTGGAGGTACAAAGAGAGAGAAAAGGGGGGAAACCACAGAAAGGTATAAAGATGGGAGATATAGCACCATATATGAGTGTTTGGGTTGAAAAATACCCTTCATCCTTAATTTAGTAAAAAAAAAAAAAAAGTAAACACAGAGATGTCTTAGGATAAGAATAGGAGTTTATTCTCTTTCCTGGGAGAAAAGGGAGGTCTACCCTTTGAGTCAATCATGGAGAAGAGGAGCATTTCAAAGGTTAGAACCAGAATTTATAACTTAACTTAGTCAAGTCCCCTTTCCCAACTGTTTTCGTCTCTCATTGATGGAGAGGCATACGCCACCAAATTCTTCCCCAACTGGGGACGGCAAGAGAAGAGGGCAGGGAGGGTCCCACCAAGGTGGGAAAACAGACAAAGGAAGGTAAAAGTGATTGACAGCAGCCATGGAAGGGGCGGGGGAGGAAGGGAAGGTTAACAACCCCAAATGAGAAGTTTTCACTCATTCCACACATGAAGAACAGCAAAGAACCAATATACCAGAATGTATAGGAGTATAGAGTTTATCAGGGAGGGGAACCTATAAGAAGTTTTTGTCAGGTAGGGAGGGATCAAGGAGGGGTCAAGGACTTTCAGTGCCAAATGGAAGTTTTCATTTGATCCTCAAAGTAGGAAGGAGGCAATGTAATTTACTGACTGTGGAAGAGATATGGTCAGAATGACACTTTAGGAAAATCACTTTAGTAGCTGTTGGAGAAATGGATTGTTGTCTGGGAGAGAATTGAGGCAGGGATTCCAGATAAGAGACCATTGCACAGTCCAAGCTGTAATAGTGAAGTCAAAAGTATGAGCAGGTTTGGAGGAAATATTAAGCTTGATTTTAGATATGTTTAATTTGAGGTGCCAGTAGGACATCCAGATTCTGTAGGGAGCTGAACATGAAAGCTTGAAACAAAAATGAGAGATCAGGGCTAGAGGCAACGATTTCGGAGTTAACTGCACAGGGGTGGCAATTGAAGCTGGGGGCGTAAATAAGCTTGTTAAGGGAAAGGGGAGAGAGAAGGCAAGGACAGACCCTAGAAAACATTGCATCACCACCACTGTTAAAGGGCTGAAAAAAGGATAAAGAGCAAATGAAGTAGATCAGGGAGCAAGTTGATAGAAGAAATAAGAGAATATAATGTCTCTGAAGTGAATAAGAGAGTAACATTATCAAGAGCTTCAAAAAAAATGAGCCCACGAGGGATGAGAATTAACCAAAAATGGCGGAGGAGGATCATCGGATTTTGTTGATTAGGATATTAATGGTGATATCTCTGCCAGCATTTTCACCAGAGTAATGGAGCTAGAAGTCAGAGATTAAGGAATTAAGAAAAGATTGTGCACAGGAAAGAAATGGAGGGATAAGTTTAGCAGTGAAAGGGAGGAGAGATAGAACCAGCAATCCATGATCCTCATGAGAGAAATCAGAAGATTAGTTGTTCTTAGAGATGAAAATTCACACTCCATCTCCTGTCCCTACCTTCACACTGGCTATCTCCCATCACTGAAATGCTCTCGCTCCTCACCTCCAACTTGGATATTCTTTAGTTTCTTCTTTCTTTCTATCCCCACCTTCTTCAGATGATTTTTCCCTATCCCCACAGATGCTAACTCCTTCTCCTCTGAGATGAACATCCATTTGATCTATGTTTGATGTACTTAGCTATTTAAATATTTCATGTATTCCCATCAGAATTTGAGTTCCTTGACTTTTTTTGCCTTTTGTTGTATCCCCAGAGTTTAGCACATAGTAGGCACTTAATAAATGCTTATTGACTTGACTTCATTATATATCTTGTATGTACCTAGTTATTTCCATATCATTTCCCCTGTTAGAATGTGAACTCCCAGGCAGAGGGATAATTTGCCTTTCTTTGTCTTCCTATTTCTTAGAACAGTGCTTGGGACGTAACAGGCACTTTATAAATACTTATTGACTGACTGTTCAAGGAGACAAGGAAATTTTAGGGTAGTATGTAGTGAAGTACTGAAGTACAGACCAAGGGGTACAGGGCAATATAGAGGCAAGCAAGGTCAGATTGGGTGGGATGTCTGGGAAAGCAGAAATGGAGGTCACAGCAAGGATAAAGAATAAAGTTACTGGGAGGGAGAGAGAGGGGAAAAGGGGAAGGACTGGAGTATCCATTAGAAAGTATCCATTCAAAATTCTTCATGTGGAAGCGTTGTGCCAAAAGAAGCGAGTGAGACCCCAAGTGCATATTTTGGAAGTAGATTTTATTTAGCACGCTGTTTGGGGCTACATCTTACCTTGCCCAAATCAAACAGGCCTGACCAAGGGGAGATCACTGATATATATAGGGTCCCCCCAACTCTCAATGGTCAAGGATTGTATAATAAGAGGTTTACAACAGGGATTGGCTATTACACATTTTAAGTCTCGGGAGCAGGGAAACCTTGAGGGGGGGGGGGGGCCTGCAGCCAACTTCCTTGATGAAACAGGAAGAAGATGACTGGCTAGGGCAGAATGGGGGGAGGGGAAAGGATCAAGAGAGCCAGGGGAGGCCAAGTACAACAGAAGGTGGAGTAATCTTCATCTCATTCCTCTTCAGGCTGCACTTTGGTTTTCCTCCGCCACCTTCACTATTAGTGGGTGCCTCCTGCCTTTACCTTCTTTTTATGGCTCTTTTCCCATTAGAGTATAAGCCCCTTGAGGACAGGGGTTATCTTTTTAAAATTTTATTTTAGACTCAAACACCAGAACACAAATACAGTATAGAGAAAAGAAAAAAATATATCATAAACTTACACATTGCAACTTAAATACAAAGTAAGAAAGGGGCTAAACGGGTCGTGTGCATAGCAGAACATAAGAGAAGATTCAAAATATGTAACAATAAATTTTCATTTCAAGAAAGCCTGTATGTTATATATTACACATTGTGTTGAGAGTTGTCTGTCTTTTCTCTGATTCCTTGTATGTTTCCTTTTGTTGGGCCTGTCTTTTTACTGCTTCTTTCTGTCTTCCCAGCACCGAGCACAGAGCCTGGCACATAGTGAGTAGGTGCTTCATAAACAGTAATTGGATTGGATGATTGGACTAGCCCATAGTAAGTGCTTAATAAATGTTAGTGGAATGATTGTCTAACCATTCTAAAAGATGGTAAGGTCTAAGATGTGACCATCCTAAGTGTCTGAGGTAGAGTAAAGAAGTCAGAGTTGACAAGGTCGAAGGATTTTGTGACAGGGCTATTAGGGTCATCATCAACATGAAGATGTGGGAAAACAGCTGTTAAGAATTATAATTGGGGCAGCTAGGTGGTGCAGTGAGTGAATAGAGAACCAGTCCTGGAGTCAGGAGGACCTGAATTCAAATGCAGCCTCAGACATTTGACACACTTACTAGCTGTGTGACCTTGGGCAAGTCACTTAACCACAAATGTCTTGCCTTCTCCCCTCGAAAAACAAAAAAAGAGTTATAATGATGTTCTAGCTAAATATAATGATATACAGAGGAATCATCGGAATCAGAGGACCTGTGATGAATCCTGAATCCTGATCTTCAGTAAGTCCTCTCACTTCTCTAGGATTTCAGTTTTCTCTTCTGTAAAATGGGGAGTGGGAATAACTGTTTTCTGAAGTCCTGGCCAACTATAAATCCTGTGATCCTTTATGGAAACCTCGGGTGATCTTACAACAAAGAGTGACCAGTGGCAGAGAGGAAAAAGCCTTCACTCTTCATTCAAACAAACTTTTATCTTGTAAAGCCTTGGGAATAGAAAGATAAATTATAAAACTGTCCTTTTTGTCATGGAATTAAATCCTACTTGGGCAAATAATACAAAAAACTATGGGTTAATACCAATTAGGAAAACTGTGAGACATGCCTTCATAGTAAGAAAGTTCTGTTTTTAGGTATTACGTCCATTTGTCAGGGATACTAGAAAAATCTGTCATCTACCTAATATAAGCTCCTTAAGAGAAGGACTGCCTGGTTTTTATCTTTGTATGCCCAGCACCCATCACAGTGTGTCTGGCGCATAGTAGGTGCTGAATAATGTTGATTGATTCATTTCTAAGAGAGCAACATCTCTCCTAGGGTATCCACACCTACTGACTCTCCAGTAGAAGAATGTAAGCTCCTTGAGGGCAGAGGCTGCTTTCATTTTTGTCTTTGTATTCCCCAAAGACTAGACCAGAGCAATGCCTGGCACATAGTAGGTAGCTAATAAATATTTATTGAATCGTATCTACCTAACACTAGTCTATACGTGTCCTCCCTCTCCCTGTAAATTACCATTCATCCTTTAAAGCCCAACTTAAATGTCACCTCCCTCAAGAATCCTTTCACAATCCCACATTCCCCACCCCTAGGGATGACTTATCCCCTTGGACCTCATATAATACTTTATTTTGTACCTCTCTGATGAACTTATTAGGTAACATTATATTTTATAGTTATATTGGTTTGATGTTTAATCTCCTATTGGCCTAAGGCTAAGAACCATGCATTATTTAAATTTTATGTCACTTGCAGGGTCTATCATAGTATTATTGGCACAGCAAGAGTTAATGATAGTTTATTGAATGAATTGATGAATCAATGAATGAAATGTTATGTCAACCCAAGTATCAGTTGCTAATGGTATAGTTATTTACACTGTGACTGTTCACTTTTGGTCTTATCCTTAGGACTCCTCCCATTCCATATTATAAAGTAGAAATAACACTGAATTGTAGGTGAGGAAACCTATGTTTTAATCTTGATTGGGCTATTCTCTATCCATGTGCCATTGGTCAAATCATTTCCTTTCTTTAAAACTCAGTTACCTCACCCATAAAATAAGGGGGTGCACCTAAAACAGTGGTCTGGAACTCAATACTAAAAAGGCCCATAAATTGTACATTAAAATCACTTTGGGTACATATTGACTTAGAAAACCACATATTAGCATTATCTATATTCTCTTGTATTTTTATTTATTATTTTAAATATTTCCCAATTACATTTTAATCTGATCCACCCATACTGGGGAATAATACAGGTCACAGTGTAGACCGTTGGGCCCCATGGTTGACACTTCTGGCCTATAGACTTTTAAGATTCCAACTAGTTCCAGACCAGCATCCATAAAATTACATGATTTCCAAAGTCCCTTCATCTCTACCATCCTGTGATTCCAAGTTGGAAGCACAATTCATTTAAAATGCAAACTCATGTAGCAAACTCTCAATTTATGTCTGCTACTGGGTTTTCTGATAGATATTGTAATAGGTTTAGCACTAGGCTCAGCGAGCAGGAAAGATCACCTTGCCTGTCATTCCCAAATAGGGAGCCTGTGCTCTTGAAAAAAAGAAAGAGGTAACATCATATAGTGAAAAGGGGACTGGATTTAGGGTTAGAGCACCTGGTTTTGAATCCTCGTTCTGCCACTTGGTTCCCGTTCGCCCATACCTAGAATTTTCTGTCTTTTTATCTAGTCTCCTAGCCTCCTTGGCTTCCTTCAAATCCCAGCTGAAATCCTACTTTCTTGTTCTCCCTGAATGCTAGTGGCTTCCTGATTTTGATTTATCTCCAGTTTATCTTGTCTATGTCCTGTTTGTAAATGGTTGTTTAAATGTCTTCTCTTTCATTAAACTGTGAGCTCCTTGAGAGTAGGGACTGTCTTGCCTTTCTTGGTATCTCCTGAATTTAGCACAGTATTTGGCATATAATAAGTACTTAATAAAAGTTCAGCTAGGGGACACAGTAGGTAGAATGCCAGGCCTGGAGTCAAGAAGATCTGAATTCAAATTCAACCTCAGACATGTGCTAGCTGTGTGCCCCTGGGCAAGTCACTTAACCCTGTTTGCCTCAGTTTCCTCATTTGTGAAATGAGCTAGAGCCCAGAGCCTTCTAACCAGGAAGAGAAATAGAGACAGTGGTTGGGCATGGCTTCCCTTTTGCTTAAGGGTAAGGAAAAGCTTTGCTCAAATATCAGAAGGGAAGAGTGAACAGTGACTACTTCTTCCTTCTGGGTAACTAGGGCATTCCTAACATATTGAGAGTGTCACTGGAGAAGTAGGGCTTTCAATCAAGACTATGTCCAGAGACGTAGAGAATCACCTTCCTTGAAGAATGAGATTGGAGCCTTTGGACCGCTTTTTAGCTCTACCACTTACTACTGGTGTGACCTTAGGCAAATCATTTCTCTTCGGATCTCAGTTTCTGCCTCTGTAAAATGAAGGAATTGGATTAGATGATTGCTAGAATCCCATTTGTCTCTAATGCCTCTACACTGCTTTCCTATCATTCCTCACTGTAATAGAAGCCCTTAGTATGGGGCCCCTGGAATAACAGGTACTAAATAGGTGACACTTGTGGACGGCAGGTACACTTGACACAATCAGAAAGCAGTAGTGAGGCCCACTCCCCTAGCCAGTCCCCACCACCCAGGGAGCAAATGTAATAATATGAGTTATCCATTAGGTGGTGCCACCAACCAAATGGTCTCATCAGAATCTCATGCCACTTGGTACCATCTGTGTAATTTATAGTCATAGGGAGTAGCCTGGGGGCACTGGGAGGTTAAGTGTGTTGCTAGGGCTATGGAACTAGCATGTGTCACAGGTGAGATGAGACCTGAGTTGTGTACCAGGTGGCTTCCTCAGCCTGTATCTAGCATGCATGCATAAAAACAGCAGGCATTACCAACACATATTGAAGAGCAGGCAGCTAAAACCCATGCTAGCCTGGTTATTAATTTAGACTAGAAATATTGAGTATTGAATAGTGGAAGCTTGGTAGAATCATTTAAAAAATAGAGAAAATCATGGTTCCACCACTAAGCAGCATCTAGAATCTCCTCTCTCAGTCCATAGGAAACCCCCCTTACACACACACACACACACACACACATACACACACACACACACACACATGCACGCGCGCGTGCACACACACTCACAGAATTCAGTTATTCAGTTTTACAATGGAATTTATTGGACATAGAAAAACTGAAAGAAAATTTAAAAGAAAGTGTAAAAACACTCTTGAATGGGTCATCTACCTCCAATCACCTTCCACATTTCCCTGCCATCCTCCTAGTATCAGGTATGGCCTGTGACTTTCTGAAACCTACTGGATGGTGTAAGGGGAATTAACAGGGAAGACTGTGTGGGTCTAAGGAATGCCTCCAAATCCAGACTATATAAAGAAAAACCAAGGGAAAAGTGAGAGCGAAAGATGTTCTTTCCATCTTACCAACCAATGAGTTTGTTTGGTTGGTTGTTTTTTTAACTACCAGTTTTATTTCTGGTCTGATCTCCACGTATTGGTCTCTACATTGATCTGGTCACTGAAGACAGAGATTCAGGCCACTATCCTTCACAACCCAAGTCCAAACCCACTGCTACTTACTGACAAGGCAGGAAGCTAGCCCCAGTCCAACTGTCACTTGTATTTCTTTGAGTGGCTAGCTAATACAGTGAATAGATCACTGAACTTCAAGTCAAGAATACCGGGGTTTTAATGTAGCTTCAGATACTTACTGGTTGTATGTGACCCTCTGCAAGTCACTTAATCTGTCTTCCTCAGTTTCCTCATCTGTAAAATTGGGGTAGTAATAACAGGTAGGTAGTAATGTCTTAGGGTTGTCATGAGAATCAAAAGAGATATTCGTAAAGCTCTTTTGTTCAGTGTTTTTTTTTTCAGCCCTATCCAACTCTTTATGACTCCATTTGGGGTTTTCTTGGCAGAGATACTGGAGTAGTTTGTCATTTCCCTTTTCAGCTCATTTTACAGATGAAAAAACTGAGGCAGAGTTAAGTGACTTTCCCAAGGTCACACAGCTAATAAGTGTCTGAGGTCAAATTTGAACTCAGGAAGATGAGTTTTTCTGACTCCAAGCTGGGCATTCTATCCACAGGTCCCCTCGCTATAAAGCTCTTTAAAGTTTAAGTAAATAAATACATCCTATTGTTATTATTTCTACTCTAAATATGTTTTAAGGGCAAAGGAAAAAGGAACTATGGACATTTGAGGTCATTATGCTTTTGTTTTTTGCTTTTTGGAGGGCAATTGGGGTTAAGTGACTTGCCCAAGGTCACATGGCTAGTTTTTATGTTTAGTGTCTGAGGCCAGATTTGAACTCAGGTCTCCCTGACTCCAGGGCCAGTACTCTATTCACTGCACCACTAGCCACCCCAGTCATTATGCTTTCACACGGATGTTCTTATATCCCAGATCTCACCAATCTTTCCCTAGTGACCTCTCTGAGGTGGAAGGTCATTTCTCCTTTACAGAAACACCTGCCACAAATAAAACATAGCTTATTGAACTAATGAAATCCCTTCAAGGTCCAGGGGCAGACCACAAAAGGGAGCAGCTTTAGGCTAATATAGCTGAGATTTATATCTTTTCAGAGTCCCGTGGGCCCAGAGTAACATCCTTGCCCTCCTAGCCTCAGGGCCCCCATATTCCTAAGATATAAACCTAGGAGTTGTCTTAGTGCTTCTATCATATCTTGAAGAACTGCGTTATTTTCCTGGACTTCATCAATATTGATTTCAATACTCTGTATTTTTATCAAGCCAGATTTAGCAAATAATCTCATTTCTTTGCCTAAGGCTTTCACCCTCAGTAGAAATTCAAATTGCCAATAAGCCTGTGTTGAGAAGAAGGAAAAGTGGAGTCTAACAGAGAGAAAAAAGTGTATATTGGAGGCAGGAGAGGGGAAGAGGAGAATTGAGTCTAGCTATAGGCTGCTGTTAAATTGGAAGGTGAAAAGAGGCAGACCAGAGGAGGAGAAGGATAGATCTCTAAGAACTGCCCATCCTGGTTTCCATGTTCTTGGGTCAAAAGGAAGAACTACGGGTAGTGGAAAAGGCATGTGATTTGAATTTGAGGACCAGAGTTCAAATCTCAGTTCCACTACCTAAAATCTATATAATCTTTAAGCAAACCTCTTCATCTCTAGAATCTTAAACTATAGAATCACTAAGGCAACAATCAGTAAGGGAACTTAAGATCAGAGACAAAAGGTTACAGAAGGTCAAGTATCTGACTATAGTTAGCCATCCTGTTGCCCCAACTAGAAGGACCTTGGTAATCATAAGTGCAGAACTAAGGTGCTAATGGATTGGACACTAGAGCAGTTCGTTGGCTCAAAGAAGTTTATAGCCAGGAGGGGCCATAGTGGCCATCTAATTCAGCGTCCCCAATTTATAGATAAGGAAACTAATCCTATTTAGGGAAGGAACTTCGCCAAGATCACCCAGTAAAATAGAAAAGACTTTAACTTAGATGTCTTACACTTAGGGTCTGTTCTTTAAAAATATGCATCACTGACTTCAGGGCTGGCCCCATTCAGGAGGCTTAAATCAGTGATGTGTATGCGTTATTTGAGAAAGCCTGTTTCCTCTATCAGCCCCCACATCCGAAGCCTCTACTGTGGAACATCCATTTCCCTTCTATAGCCAGTAGCTAGCTGCTTGTAGTCATATTACTGGTGATTTTCTGTTCTTTTTTCCATCCCCAGATCAAGACTTACCCATCCTTTCTCTCCTTCCTTTGAAGCCCTGTTCTCTATAATCCATGCCAGGTTTAATATGCTATTCCTCCCAGAGTAATGTTTCTCCAGGAGACTCCTAGGAATGACTCAATTATGAGAATTTCAGGCAGATGCTATTGGAGAGTGGAGAAAGTAAGGGGTTTCATTGCCCCTCGTGTCAGTAAGTACTTGTCTTCTTTGTCCACAAATAAGGGGGCCCTACACAAAGAACCAAGAAAATGGAAGATTACTGATTCACACATTATATATGTTAACACAGCGGAACTTTGATGAAGGATATTTACATCAAAAAGTATAATTACAAAAATATATACTTCCCTCAACACATGAGAAGCCTAACTTCCCTTCCTTTTTGTACCACCTCAGTCTCTGGGGAGGACAAAGCAATTGGGTTCATAGCTTAGCTCAGTTTCTGTGGAGCACAGTCTCAGTTCCAAATCCCAAACCCTCTCGGGCTCCAATCCCAAACACTCCCGCTTCTCAGAGCCTCCCACATGGGAAACTAAGGACATGAGACACAGAACAGAAACAAACACTCTAGGCTGGTTTCTCAGAGATGGAGTAAAAAAGAGGCAAGCAGGGGAAGGTAAATCCCTCTAGTCCCAGCAGTTACAAATCTCAGAAATATACCCAGCTAAAAGTTCTTGGAAAAGAGAGCTACCATCTCAGTCTCATTACTTTTACAATGATTTATTGGGGCAGAGCCAAGATAGAGGAATAGAAGCACAAACTTAGCATGAGCTCCTGCTCCAGTCACTTCTGATACATGTAAAAAATGACTCTAAACAAACTTTAGAGCTACAGAAGCCACAAAGTGACAGAGAGAAACAAATCCCCTGCTGAAGGCAGCCCAGCAGGTGGACAGAAGGGTCTATCACACTGAGCTGGGAGCTGAGCACAGTCCTTCATGAGCCCCATGGTTCTGGCCCCAGGGCAGCCCCAACCAGCAGCAACCAGAGCATACTTCAAGAGAGTGAATCAGCAGCAGCTGTGGTGGTTTCCAGACTTCTCAACCCATAAATGACAAAGTTAAAGGTCAGTATGGAACTCTGTTGGAACAAAGGGAACAGAAGAACATAGTCCAGCACCTGCCCCCAGGGCGAGAAGCAACAGTGGTGCAGCCATAGCCACATAGCTGCCCTAGTAGCTCCTGGCCTGCAGATCTTACAAGGGACCAAGCAGCCATTCAGAGGGTAATGGCTTTTGTTTAACCTGCTTGGAGCTGCATCACATTCTTGGGTGGTGGTCCTAAGGTGTGTTGCCAGTGAGCCAGAGCTTGTATAGGGAGGGTGCCTTCTGAATAGCTCCAGCAGCTGTGACAACCCTAGTGATTTGGGACAAAGCTCTCTCCATTCTGGAAGCAAAGTTCTACCATGGCAAAGAGCTCAAAAATCAAATAATTGGCTGCCGATATGAGCAAGCAGAGGAAGCACAAAGAGACCACAGAATCCTTTTGTGGAGACAAAAAGGATCAAGGCACAGAGTGGGAGGAAGACAGTGAAGTCAGAACTCCCATATCAAAAGACTCCAGGAAAAATATGAATTGG
>JAQQSW010009112.1:0-13309 GCA_028646575.1 Pseudocheirus occidentalis
CCTAAGGGAGAAACCAGCTTAACGCTTAAAGATTCAATCAATCAAATCAGAGATCCAATCAATCACTTAACAAAGAAATGACCTAGTTTCCCTACAAGGGAGTTGATTCAATCAACAATTCACAATATACTGATCTTCCACTCCTGGGGTAACTGTTAACTTTAGTTTCCAAATAAAGTTCTTAGACAACCACACAAATCCTTCCACCCCTTGATTTCCAACAAACCTCAGTTTAGTCCAAGGGGAGGCCTTTTCTTCACTTTGACTCTGGGTGGTCTCTCTGATTCCCTGGATACCCTTCCCTGGTCCCAGCTCCCTCCTGAATCTGCCAGACAATCACCTTGAATTGGATTTGGATTAATGTAATAATTAATAAGTGGTATTCCTTTGATTAAGGAAGTTAGGCAAGAGGAGAGGGTTTGGGGGAAAGACAGTGAATTCACCTTTGGATATGTTGAGCTTAAAGCGTTTGCAGGAAATCCAATTGGCGATATCTAATAGGCAATTGGAAATACAAGACTGGAAGCTGGGGATAATATTATAACTGAACAAATAGATTTGGGAATGTTTTAGCATAAAGACGATAGTTGAATCCAATCCAAGGGAGCTGATGATATTACCAAGTCAATTAATATAGAGGGAGAAGAGAAAAAGGCCCAGGACATAACTTTGGGGGACACCTACAATTAGCCTGCTTCATAAAGATCCAGCAAAGGATTCTGAGAGGAAGTGGTGAGACAGGTAGAAGAACCAGAATAGAGTAATATCATAAAAACGTAGAGAGAAGAGAGAATCAAGAAGAGAATGTTTAGTGGTGGTAGTGATGGCCACAGAGGATTCAAGAAGGAAGAAGACTGAGATAAAGCCATTGGAGTTGACAATGAAGAGACCATTGGTAGCTTTGGAGAATGCAGTTTCAGTGGAATGATGAAGTCAGAAGCCAGATTGTGGAGAGTTGAGAATGAGGGGAAAGGAAATGGTGGCACAGACTATAGGCAGCTTTTTCAGGGAGTTTTGCTAGAAACGAGAGAGGAGATAATAGGATTTTAGCTAATGAGAATGGATGGAATCAAGTGTAGGTTTTTTGAGGGTGGAGACCTTTTGGCATATTTGTAGGCCATAAGGAAGAAGCCAGTAGGCAGGGAGACATTAAGGCTTAGTGAGAAAGCAGAGATATAGATAGGGGGACTTTTTGCTGCCAAGATGGTATGGGGTCATTTATACATAGAGAGGTTTGCCTTGCTTGGCAAAAAGGGCTACCTCTTCGTGTGAGGCAAGGATAAAAGAAGAGATACTGGGGACAATAATCCAAGTGATGTGACATGAGGAGGAAAAGAGAAGGTTTTCAGCTGAGTAGACATTGTAGAGTTGAATCAGTTCCTTGAGGGGTTAGGAGGGGGAAGGGTGGAGAGTATAGGGGTGTGGACCAGAAAAGAACCAAGGGGTAGAAGGATTGGAGGTCATGAGGAGGACAAAGAATAGGATCAGAGTTGGCAAAACTGAGGGAGAGAGGTGGAATGTCAACAGTTTGTGTTCATATAAGGAAATGTAAGAGTTTACGAACATGGTTGAAGTGGGATGGAGGAGAGGGTCACAGGAAATGAGTAAGTTCAGGAACTGGTTGGTTGTAGTGTTTGAGGGAGTGTTAGTATGTATGTTGAAGTCCACTTGTATGTGAGGGCAGGAGTTGGGGAAAAGACAAAGATTGTGAGCCAGGCACTGAATTCATTGAAGAAGGAAGGAAAGTGTCCTGTGTATTGGTAGATAAGAACTACCTGAGTCTTGATTGGATGATTAGGTATGGCTTGAATGATCCTCAAGGAAAGAAGGGTTAAAATAGTGGTAGAAGGAGAACCTGGAAGTAATCTGGTAGTGGGGAGAAAAGAATATTTATTTAAACTTCTCCACTTTGACCAATGAAGGAGTGAAATGTATGAGTGAAAATGTACCTGCTGTTGGAAAGAGTGGCCCATGAAACTGTCATCAGGAGGGCACCAGATCTCTGACTTAAAGAAAGATGGAAAGAGTGAGAAAGAAAGAGGTTTAAGTTGAAAGCAAACGAGTTTCCTTTGGAGCAGGCATTCTGGAGAGCCCAGTGGGAGGGGTGGGCAAATCAGGAATGAGAATAGGGGAGAGATTGGATTCCAGGGGGTGGGGTTAGTGGAAGATGGAGGGCTGGAAGGTTAATAGCTGGGAGTTCAGAATCCCTGGGGTAGGGAAAGGTTTAACAGGATGGAACTATGTTAATCATTCAGCCCCCCTCAGGATGGAGCCCTTCTGGGGTATAAGAAAGTAATGTGTAGCTGGGCAGTAGAAAGAGGGATGAAA
This sequence comes from Pseudocheirus occidentalis, assembly GCA_028646575.1. NCBI lineage: Eukaryota > Metazoa > Chordata > Mammalia > Diprotodontia > Pseudocheiridae > Pseudocheirus > Pseudocheirus occidentalis. Next base: position 2,329 of record JAQQSW010009112.1, read on the forward strand.
CACGGATATGAAGTTGTAGGATGCTCTGGAGAGGATCATTACAATTAGCTCATTGAAATCAAGGCCTAAATCATTTTTGTCTTAGTATCTGCAGTCCTTGTTACATAGCTGATTAATAAACGCTTATTGAATTGGTACTTCCCTTATCCTACAGCTTACAAACCATCACCTCCTTATCCTCAGTCTTAATGATTCAATCTCTTCCCACTAAATTGAGAACCCCCTTTGCCTACCATTAGCCCTACTCTCCTGTGCCCATCTCTTCCATTGTACCTCTGAAAAATTGGATCTATTGTTAACACTCTATAGACTTTTTTCTCTTTTACTCTTCTTATGTTCTTGCATTCAGAGAAATTTGCCCCTTTCCCAAAGACAATGCCATCCACTCTAGAATTGGGTTCTCTTCTTAAAATCCTGACACATGGGGTAGGCATACTTCCTGCTTCTTATTCATTTGGGTAAGTATCTGCCCCCATCTGCATCCATGATCCTATTTCTTTTTGTTGTTTTGTTTTGTTTTTTGCTTTTTAGAGGGCAATTGGGGTTAAGTGACTTGCCCGAAGTCACACGGCTAGTTTTTGTGTCAAGTGTCTGAGGCCAGATTTGAACTCATGTCCTCCTGACTCCAGGGTCAGTGCTCTATTCACTGCGCCACCTAGCCGCCCTCATGATCCCATTTCTGATGGCACATCTAGGACCTGAAATTGCTCAAAGGTCATGGAAAGATAACTCCCTGTTCTCTCCTTTCCATCTTTCTTTACTGCTGACCTAAAGAATTTTTCTGTGCTTTTGTTTTTTAGCTACGTAACTACATCAGCCATAGTCTTATCTTCTTTTTCTTGACTCTCTAAGGCATGGGTGACCCCTTTCCTTTCTAAGGCCAGGCCTTCTACTTAGGCTCTTAATCCCATGACTCTCCTGCCTCTTTTGGGACTTGCTTCTTTAAATCAATGCATCTTTATCTCTCATCTTCTGTTTTTTTCCCATTTTCTGTCTCTTTTTCTGCTGCCTAGAAATATGTCCATTATCAAGTTATCCTTGATTTCTGCCAGTTCATCTCTTAGATCCATTGCCTTATTTTATGTTCACATGACTTCTACCCTAGTTTGGGGCTATCATCACTTCTATCTTGCTATTCTAGTAACCCCCTAATGGATGGTCCCTTTTCTAGTTGCTCTTCTCTCTAGTCTTATCTACCACATCCTTGCCAGTATAATCTTCCAAAGGCATAAGTCTGCTCATGTTATTCCCCAGTTCAGAAATCTTAAGAGGGTCTCTATTGCTTCTGGGATAAAATACAAACTCTTCATCTTTACATTTAAAACACTGTTTAGTCATACTATATTCCTTCATATGTTCTGTATTTTAGCCAGACTGGCCTACTGACTGGCCTGCTAGCTAAAGTAGGCATTGCATTTTTCATCATGGTGCCTTTTTTTCTTATTTTTTGTTTTTATTTAACATTTACTTTTTAAATTTTTTTCCCCTAAAAATGAGTTCCAAATTCTCTACCTCCTTCCAGCTTTTCCTCCTACCTATCGAGAAGGCAAGCAATATGATCTCCATTATACATGTGAAATCATGTAAAACATATTTCTTTATTATTCATGTTGTTTTAAAAACAAGAAAATTAAAGACAGTGAAAAAATATGCTTCAATCTACAGTGTTAATCAGTTTTCTCTATAGAGATAGTGTTTTTCATCTTAGGTCCTTTGGAATTGTCTTGGATCATTATCGTGATCAGAGTAGCTAAGTTTTTCCACAGTTGATCATTATTACAATATTGTTGTTAATTGTACCAGGTTCTCCTGGTTCTGCTCGCTTCACTTTGCTCAGTTTGTATAAGTCTTCCCAGGTTTTTCTGAAACCATTCTGTCCATCATTTCTTACGGCACAGTAGTATTTTGTCAGAGTCATATACGACAACTTGTTCAGTCATTGTCCAAATTTTGGACATCCTCTTAATTTCCAGTTTTTTGCCACCACAAAAATTGCTGCTGTCAATATTTTTGTATGTGTTTTGTACATCCTTTCCCTTTTTCTTTGATTTCTGGGATAGTTAGTGGTATTGTTCTTCTTCAAGGAGTATGGACAGTTTTATAGCTCTTAGGGTATAATTCCAAATTGAAGTCCAGAATGGTTGGATCAGTTCACAACTCTACCAGCAGTGTATTATATTTCCCTATTTTTCTACATCCCCTCTTATATTTGTCATTTTCCTTTTCTTTCATATCAGCCAATCGATAGGTTTGAGGTGATAACTCAGAGTTGTTTTAATTTATATTTTTCTAATTATTAGTGACTTAGGGCATATTTTCATTTGAATATAGATAGCTTTGATTATTTTGTTTGAAAACTGCCTGTTCATATGCTTTGGCTATTTATCAAATTGGAGAATGGCCCTTATTTTTATAAATTTGGCTCAATTTCCTATATATTTGAGAAATGAGACCTTTATCAGAGAAACTTGCTGTAAAAATTCCCCCTTCCCCATTTCTTGCTTTCCTTCTAATTTTGGCTACATTGGTTTTGTTTGTGCAAACCCTTTTAAATTTCACATAATCAGAATTTTTCATTTTACCTCCTGTCATTCTCTTGTTTGGTCATAAATTCTTCCCTTATCCATAGATCTAACAGATAATTATTTCTGTGTTCCCCTAATTTGCTTATGTTATCACCCTTTACGTCTAAATAATGTACACAGTTTGATCTTATCTTGGTATATATGGTGTGACATATTGGTCTATGCCTGACTCCTTTCCAGTTTTCCTAGTAGTTTTTGTTGAGTAGTGGGTTCTTGTCCCAAAAGCTTGAATCTTTCGGTTTATTAAACACTCGATTGCAGTAATCATTTACCTTTGCATATTGTATACGTACTCTGTTCCACTACTCAACCACTTTATTTCTTAGCCAGTATCAGATTGTTTTGATGATCACTGCTTTGTAATATAGTTTAAATCTGGTACCGCTAGGTTGCTTTCTTTTACATTTTTTCCATTGGTTTCCTTGATATTCTTGTTCTTTTGTTCTTCCAGATGAAGATAATGAATTTTGGTTTTTTTTTTCCTAACTTTATAAAATAAGTCTTTGGTAGTTTAGTTGGTATGGCACTGAATAAATACATTTTAGGTAGAATTGCCATTTTTATTATGTTGGCTTGACCTGCCCATGAGCAACTAATATTTCTCTAATTGTTTAAATCTGTTTTTATTTGTGTAAGTGTTTGTAATTGTGTTAATGAAGTTCCTGGGTGAGTCTTGGCAGATAGAATCCTAAATATTTTATACTTTGCAGTTATTTCAAATGGATTTTCTCTATCTCTTCCTGCTAAATTTTATTGGTGCATGTGTGTGTTAATGATTTAAATGATTTAAAATTTTATTTTATATCCTGCAACTTTGTTAAAGTTGATTGCTTCTGATTGTTTTTTTGGCTGATTCTTTAGGGTTCTTTAAGTGTGCCATCATATAGTCTGCAAAGACCATTAGTTTTGTTTCTCAGTGCCTATTCTTATTCTTTCAGTTGTCTTTTCTTATTGCTATGATTAGCATTTCTAATACAATATTGAATAATAATGGTGATAATGGACAGCCTTCCTCCACTCCTGATCATATTGGAAGGCTTCTAGCTTATAGATAATGCTTAATCTTCGTGTTAAGAAAAGCTTCATTTATTCCTTAGTAGAAATGTGTATTATATTTTGTCAAAAGTCTTTTTTGTATTGATATAATCATGATTTTTATTGTTTTTTTGTTGATATGATCAATTAATGCTTATAGTTTTCCTAATATTGAACCATTCAAATCCACCTCATAATACCTTTTTACAGGATGTCCCAGATGCCTAGGTTGTACTCCTTTTCTACTCCTTCCTCTTAGCCTTAACTTCTTTCAAGACTTCATTCAGGAGCCACAACTTCTATAAAGCCTTCTTTGATTTATCCATAGCCTCCTCCAATTGTCAGTGTTCCTTCCCTGCTCAGACACCTTGTTTTTCCTTATCTCTGTAGCTGTTCTACCTCCTTGGTAGAGTATAAGTTCTTTGATGACAGGAAGTGTTTTATTTTTGTCTTTGCATTGGTGGCACTTAGCACAGTGTCTTTCACATACTAGATGTTTAGTAAATATATATGCTAAGTATTTGTGCCTTTAATTTTAGGACTACATGAAAGAGGAGCTATTTGTTTTATGTGGCACCCAGAAGGCAAAACTAGAATTGATGAGTAGAAGTTAAAGGAAAAAAAGATTTTGGCTCAATATCAGAAAGAATTTCCTAACTATTTTCTACCTGTTCATTCAATATTTACTAACTGTCTGCTATGTAAGCAGAGGATTGAGTTCTGGGAATACAAAGACAAAGTAGAAAACAGTCATTTCCCAAACAAAACTTACATTCTACTGCTAGCTTACAGTGGAACAGGCTGCCTTGTAAGATACTGCATTTCTGTCACGGAAAGTTTCCGAACAGAGGCTCTGGATTGTTAGGAGCCTTACAATAGGGATTCTGAAATGAGGTAGGAGCTTGGTCTAGGTGATGACCTTCTGTGGCTTCTGCCACCATGTTTCTCTCAGGGGGTTGGACTAGATGACCCTTAAATCCCTTTCAACTCAGAGATTTTTTTTTTTGAGAAATCACATTGATTAGATTAGAACTGATGAGGTCTAAGAAAGGGAATTGAATGTTCTTAGTAAAAATGCCATCTGGTTCCACCCTGTTGAATTATGGTAGAAATTTCATTCAGAACTCCCTTTGGGTTTTTGAAAAGTGTGCTTGTGTGTGAGAACAAAACCTCCGCATATGTGCAGCAAAAAACAAAACAAAGCAAAACTTGGGTAAAAACGCCCTTTCCTACTGGCTGTGCTAATTCCAAGAAAGATTCATCTCACTGGAGGCAATGTGGTATGCTTTTGGGAAAACCTTATTGATGTAATTGTACCTAAGACTACGTAGTAATAAACTTTCTCTTCTATCTGATGAATCTTCAAGTCAAAATTAAGTGATTTTGGAAATCCTCAGTTTTAAAATTGCTTCTTTGTGTCACCAAAGCTAGTCATGTTCACAGCTTATCTGATGAACTGACTGAAATTTAATACCTGGGTGAGAAAAGGGCAGAGATTGACCAGACCTAGAACCAGTTGACCCTCCCTTTTTTTCTCTTGCTTTAGGCCAATGCACTGCTGATTCGAGAGGTGGATGTTGAAAAGGTCACAACATTTGAGCATCAATATGTAAGTGCAATTAAGACTTTGTGGAATGACCCTGGAATCCAGGAGTGTTATGACAGGAGGCGAGAATATCAGCTCTCTGACTCAGCCAAATAGTAAGTATGGGATCTGTCTGACACTTAGTAGGAAAAAAGGAACTGTGACAAATGAGACTGTGTCTGAGTTGCCCATAGATTTTCTGTGCTTGCCTGGATTTTTCTGAAAATTCAAGAAATTGTCCTACTTTAATTCTGTTAGGACAGGCTTTTACCACGTTAGGAGAGCCCCTCATCAGGTCTTGGCTCTGTTTTGTTTGTGGAATGAGCAGAACAGATAAATTCCTCTAAGACTCCCAAAGGGATAGAAAGATTACAGTCTGGGGATTTATTGTTGGTCTGTCACTTTCTGAAACAAAATACCTAAAACTGAGGGTGCTTATGTAAGTTGGTGGTTACTGATATGGTAGTATCTGTCAGTGTTTATGTATTCTTAAATACAAACAGACTGACTTCTTCCTGGAACTGGTCAGCTAGGTATCTCAAGATTCCTAGCATTCCCCTCAGTCCCTTCTCCCAGCTTCCTGCTGAGTGTGCAGCTGCCTTCATTTAGGAGACAGTGGGTAGCTTTGACTATAGGATAGACACATGGCACCATTGGAAGTGATTCCAAGTGGCTCTTGTCCACTGGTAGCCAAGCGAGAACATCAGAGAAGCAAGGTTGGAGAGCAAAAAAGGCTGCTGGGTCACTTTGACCATCCCTCAAATCATTGCATGTTTCTGTATTAGTCTAGTTGGTAAATTGTATTATCTAAGGGCCCAAGAGGTTTTCTTGATTTGGGAAAATAAGATCACTGACTTATTTGAAGCCATATTTCTAAGGCAGTGATGTAAAAGACCATCTTCTGCTCTTGTGCTTGAAAGACCTGAGCCCCACTAGTGATCAAGGTGGTTTTTTTCTCTGAAGTTTTCTCACCCTGTATGGCCCTAAAGCCCAGCACTTCGTAGAGCCACTGATACCTTCTTTCTGCCAGTTCTCCAATAACCTATTGGTAGTAGCAAAGTCTCTTATAGGGAAGGAGAGTGTATGTAGTGTGTGTATTCATTCTTCCTCTTTTCCTCATTAGTTAAAAATATTCAGGAATCATAGAGCTTATAGTCAATAGAGAGATGAAAGAGAGTGCTGTGAGCTTGCAAGGGAGAAGGATCGTTGCTAGCAGGGAAGAAAAGACTATCTATAGCATCTGAGCCAGGTCCTTAAAAGCCAGGTTTTCATTAGGTGGAGATGGACAAGGGAGCTGCAGGATCCTGAGAAGGTGGAATGGGTGTGAGGAGAGGAAAGCATGAAATTGCATAACAGGGACAGCAGAGAGTCCAGTCTGGGTGAGAAGCAGAGTACATGGTAGTCAGGAGGGCAAGAGGAAAACAAAGGTGGGGAGTGGCCAGATTGTGGATGACCCAGAACACTGGACTGGGGAATCTGGACTTTCACTAGGAAGCTAGTGAAGACTTTGAACAGAAGAATGTCAGAACCGGAACAGTTCTTTAAGGAAGAGTGATTTGTCAATATATGAAGGATGATTTGGAGAAAGGGGAGGTGACCAGAAGGTGGGTCAAGAAGCTGCTGCGGTAGTCTAGTTTGGGTGGTTATGAGGGTCTCTATGGGGTAATAACTGTGGGAATAGAAAGAAGGGAGTGAGCAGAAAATATTACAGAGATAGAATGGTAGATCTTAGTGACAGGGTGTGAGGAATGAGATACAGGGAAAAAAGTGTTTAAGGTAATGACAGTTTTTTCTTTATGTTGCTGACCTAAAGGATCCTCCTTTGTGCTTTTGTTTTTTTTTAGCTACTTAACTGATGTTGACCGTATTGCCACCACTGGGTACTTACCCACCCAACAGGATGTGCTGCGGGTTCGAGTCCCCACAACTGGGATCATAGAATACCCTTTCGACCTGGAGAATATCATCTTCAGGTACCTCTCACCTGCTGGGGGGGTTGATCATGTTTGGGTTGAATCATGTACAGGGTGCTTCCAAAGCCTAGTGGAGGGACTACCCCTAGACTTAGAACTGCAGATCTGTGAGCATCCCAGCCTAAGCAAGATTAGTGAGACTTTAAAGTGGAAAACTGGGCTGGACCTTGGTCATTAGTATCAGTGCCTAGCAGACACCCCTTCTTCTCCTGACCCCCTTACCCCCACCAAGGTATATCCTGTTGTACATAGAGACGTCGGCTGGGGAGTTCTGATTCAGTTTACTTGTCTCCTAGAGGCACTTCTCTAATCTGATCTGCAGTGCCACCAGTTTTAGGGAATGGAGCAAGAGACCTATTTTGGAGTAGGCCCTTCTTTAACCTAAATTTCAGTTGACCCACAGATCAGCTCCTTTAAAATAACTTCTCCTTACTCACTCCTTACTGCAGGCACAACCTGTTCTGTGAATGATGCCTCTTCATGTCTGGTTTTTTCAACCAGGCCACACATCCCTCCAGAGGGCTTAGCTGCTGGCACAGTAGACATCCATCACCATGTAGCTCATAATATATTTCTACTCACAGGTTTGGAGCATAGGGCCCAGTAGGGAATTTTTAATGTAGGGAAGCTTAATGAAATTTGTCGAGACTACTTTCAAAAACGTTTTCTCTTTGGGTACAGAGCTCCAATGCGTCACTATGACATAGGCTAACTAGCTAGGGGAAAATTTTAAGCTGTTATAGAGGCTGTGACATGAATTTGGTGCTTCCTTTATTAACCATGTTACAGACTGTGAGTAAGTAATGGTAGGCTCACCTGGGATTCTAGAAAGGTGTGTGGTAAAGAACCAGGTCTTCTATTGCTGTAGCCCAATGGCTGGGTGCCATTACAAGGGTCTTCAATGGGGCTCTGTAGAGAGACAGTATTATTAAACTAGTCCCTTTCATTTAAGTTAGCATAGCAGTGTTGAGCTCCATACTTTGGGGAAGGAACCCATTCAGCCTTTAAAATGAATTAACTTGGGTGGTTGATTTAGTTGACAGGGTACTTATTCTGAATTCACTAAATCAGAATTCTAGAATTCCAAGTACTTTTAAGAAGACATCTAATCCCACCTCTGCCTGAAGCATGAATTCCCTCTCCAGGGTCCTGGGCAAGTGGTTGTCTGGCCTGTGCTTGAATAGCTCTGAGCTCTGCAGGACCAATATTCAGGGAACATGTACCTCCTTCTTTGGGAGATAGCATACCAATTATTGATCTGAACTGTTGGTAACAGGATGCCCCATTGTTGATGGATTCACAGTGTGAAGACCTAGGGACAAACCTTCCCTGAAATTACTGACTACTCTCTGGAATGTATTTTCCCTTCTCAGAATGGTGGATGTTGGTGGACAGAGATCAGAGCGAAGGAAGTGGATACACTGCTTTGAAAATGTGACGTCCATCATGTTTTTAGTTGCTCTTAGTGAATATGACCAAGTTCTAGTGGAGTCTGACAATGAGGTAAGTGAGCCTTTGGAACAAGGGAATAGGGGTGGGGAGGAGGGCGAGACAGAGAACTCTGGCCCTCATAATAGTTTATATTTACAAAGGATAATGGAATTGAAAGAGTCCTTAAACGCCATTATGCCCAGCTTCTGCCTTTATACTTTACAAACTATTTTTTTTACATCAACCTTGTGGGTGGAGAACAGATAGTGAATGTTGTATTTTCCAGATGTGTAAAAAAACTTGGAAAACTTGAGACTGAGAGGTAAAAGTATTTACTCTAAAACATGTGGCTTAGTAAGCAGCAGTTTAACATTCATTTCTCCTGAAACCAGATTTGTGCTCTCTCAACCAAACCAGAGGTTGTTAACATAAGTCTGTAAAAAAGTTTTAAAATATGATTAACTAGATTTTAATATAATTGCTTTCCTATTTAATCTATAAATTTTATTTATGTATTTAAAAACATCCTGAGAGGGGCTTCATGGGTTTCAAGGTATCTCTGACAGAAAAAGTTAAGACACGCTGCTCTAAAGCCTTTCTGTCTTGCCAGATCCTGGGGGTGGTAAATTTTGAGACATAAGCCTGAATTAATTTTTCCATTTGGGTTCAGACGCTTAGAAAAAGATGCTGTAGTGATTTGTCCATTTGAGAATGCAGGGTTTGTAGAGCATTATGAAACCTCTCTGAGAGCAGCGCTGCTGTGCTCTTGTGGGCCGGTTTGTAGTTTTTCCTGCCCTTGGGGGGAGGGAGCTTTCAGTCTTCTTAACTTGCTCTGACTGACCCTCACCTGCTGTCCCTTTAACTGATCCCTGGTTCTGAGATGGCTTTCTCTCGGTGACCAATGGCTATAGCAGTTCTGCTAGTAAATTAGGAAAACCAGGGAGTGGGTTTTAATTTCTAAGAGCTCTGGTTCCTCCGAGTTGTGGTAGTAGTTGGGGACATGGACAGGAGAGAATGTGCTGATGGAAAGGGCCGTTATTTGGTTGGATGCTTGCTGTTCTGTGGACTTGTCCTTAGGAATTCCTAAAGAATAGAGAGAGAGAGAGAGAGAGACCTTTGTAGTTGAATGTATATGTCTGTGACTGAGTGATTGACCTTTACGTCTTTATTAAGATATTTCCAAACTCAGTCACCAGGTATTTATTTATTAAGTCTGTTTTATGGCCGATACTGTGCTAAGTGCTAGGAATACAAAGAAAAGCCTAAAGAAAAATGGTCCATTAACAAAGTGTGTTCTTTCTTTTCCTCTTTTCTCCTTTCCTGGTAAGAACCGAATGGAAGAGAGTAAAGCCCTTTTCCGGACCATCATCACTTATCCCTGGTTCCAGAATTCCTCAGTAATCCTGTTCCTCAACAAGAAGGATCTGCTGGAAGATAAGATCTTGTACTCTCACCTGGTGGACTATTTCCCAGAGTTTGATGGTAAGACTCTCTAGGAGGGAGAAGATTTTAAAGTGGAGAAGGGTTCATTGGGCTTACTTACCATGTAATTAGAAATTACATGTAGTAATTGGAAACCAGAAAAATCTTCTCACTAAGACTTACCTTCCCTTTGATTGTAAGTAAAAATTGTGCTTTCTAGAGTAAGCAGTGCTCTAGCTGAGCCTCTTCCAGAAGCCTCTTGGGAAACAGTGATGCCACCTGGCAGCAGCTGATTGTTAAATGGAAGGATGTGATAGAGACACATAGATTTGACCTCAGGCAACTTGAAACAGAAGTGTAGAGGATGACTGGTTGGCCAGACTAGTCCTTGAGTTCTGCCCATTTTGGGGCAGACAGGTGGGGTTGGGGCCAGTGGGCAGGTGGGACACTGTTGCAGTGAGGGCTCCCTCTGCTGGCTGCTGTCAATCAGCTACAAGGCCATCGGGCATTTTGCCAGTCAGGGAGTGCCAGGTTTGGTGTTTGATTGAATTCCTATCACTCAGTAGTCTGCCTATTTCCATGAGGGAGAAAGTAGCTTTGATTCATTGTGGAGGAGAGGGTGCCATCAATGTGCAGCTCTCCAGGAGCATCTAAGAGGAAGAGAGTATCTGATGTCAGAGAGAGATTACTTTCAGTCCTCTGTATCAGCAAGCACCCTAGCATACCCAGGACAGCTGCTAGCGCAGGTTCTTAGATCTGCTTTTCTAAAGGAAAGCCCCTCAAAATGGGTTAACAATCTGTCTTTAATCAAACATGTATCATTTACCTAGTTCAGGGGGAAAAGTCAGCACCCTGAACTCCAGAGAATACAAACCTAAGTTACAAGCACAAGTTACAAACAGACCAAGAAACAGATCAGCAGATGGGCTTCCAACCATCTGACCAACACA
>JAQQSW010009113.1:0-13309 GCA_028646575.1 Pseudocheirus occidentalis
CTCCCTGTTCAGCCCCGCCCTGCTAAGGTGTGAATTACTCCCAAGGAGTCAACTGGAAGGAAGGAGCTAAGCCCTTGAGGTGCCAAGTGCCCTCAGTAGGTGCCAATAGAAAGGGGCATGGAAGATCTTCTGATTTCATTAACATTACAGACCCGAATCTCTGGGGAGGGCTGGGCTGGGCTGTTGTTCTGCCAATCATCCACCTAGAAATGGCAAACACCAGAGAGTTGATGCGGTCAGTGGAGAAAGAGAAAGACAAGTCTAGAAGCATGTTGGGGAGCACCTCTGGTGTGGGGCATGATGGGAATGAGGAGCCCGAGGGAGAGCAGGGTCAGGAACAGCCAGACAGAGGGATTTGAGGAGCAGAGGGGGTGGTCTTGGCAAATGCCACAAACAGGGCCGGGGTAGGGGAGGGTCCCTCTAACAACTGCCTAACAAAGGAACAGGCTGCCTGGTAGGTAGTGAGCTCCCTGTCTCCAGGGAAGTTAAAGAGGGTAAAAAGCCAAAGGCTGAGTCTGGAGGCTTGGGGGCAGGAGGCAGAGCCCATAAAGACTCCCACGAAGGTGCATCCAGGTAGGAGAGGAGCTGGTGAGTGCACAGACCCAGAAGCCAAGTAGAGATGCAGCTTTAAGGAGGAAGAGGAGGTGGTGGGAGATGACAGGCATCATCTGGGAGTCTGGACCCAGCAAAGAGCTAAACTTGAGTAATCAAATGACTCAGCAGGAAAGTTGCTTTGGGGCGACCATCACAACTGAGCTGGCCTTTCTGTATGGTGCCTGGCAAGAAGCTGTGGTGCCTGCCCTGGACTTTGCCCAGAACCTGCATGAGCAGGCTTCTTGCTCCCTGCCTGCCTCCCAGTGAGGCTCAGCAGCCTTCTGACACCCAGACTGGGCACACTGGGGGTGGACTCCTGCTGAGGGGCCTGCCAGGTACAGAGCCAAGGCTCTCTTGGCAGACTCAGCCTTGACTTGTACAGCAGCAGCTCAGGCCAGTCAAGAGAGCAGCATCTTCCTGCAGAGAGGTTGGAACCGGAGGAGGAAGCACATCCATGAGGAGGATCTGTCCTGGACAGCAGCTGCTGTCTGAGTGGACCTGGTTCTGGGCAAGGGATGGCTGAGAGGCGCTGGCACCAGATCCTGGCAGGGCCTCGACCTACAAAGGCAAATGGGCAACCTGGGAATTGAATTGTGTAGATTGTCTGAGGGAGGCACAGCTATGCAGAGAAAACTCTGGTGCCCTTGTCCTGTGGTAAGATCAGTCACAGCCTCTGCCACACTGAAGAGCCTCTACTGGCATGCCCACAGTGAGAGGAGGCAAGCCTCCCCTCCTCTTGCCTGCCCATCCTAATTCTGGTGAGCTCCAATTGCCCTGGAGTTCCCTCCCGGTCAAGACCCCTTCTGCCTCGGCCAATTGGGCTATTGCTCATAGTTCTAACCATGGTGAACAAGCAGAAAATGGCTAATCCTTCATAACCCCCTCAAATTCCTGGATACAGGCCTTCTCTTCTTCAGGCTAGCCACCTCTAGTTCTCTCCCTTCTCTGCACATTCTATTGTCATTCACCTGCAACAGATGCCCCGCAGCTTGGCAGGGTCTTTAAACCCCGAGGTGAACCCAATATCCCTTGGGTTGGCAGTTGCGGCACACTGCTGACTCACTGAATTTTCAGTTCCTAACAACTTGGTTCCTTTTCAGACAAAATGCAATTTTGACATAGCTCTCCCATCTTTGGTTTTGAAGTTGACTTATTAGACCCGAGTGGTCTTTGATGCCAACCAGCCTCCTCTCCATGTTTCTCTAGGTGGTCTTTAGCCAAGGGTTTCTCCTGGTCATAGAGCATCCATCTGACCATGCTTGCTGTGGTGAGTATGAGAACTCACCAATGAGCATCCTTGGCTCCAGTGCAGACCTGGTGGACTCAGGGTCTCTCACCTCCCTCATCGACTCCAGACAGTTTTTCACTTGTGTCCTGGATAGTTGTGGTGATAACAGTAATCAATTTAGCAGATACTTAGCCCTTAGTAACTTCCGGCTAAGTATGGAAGATGTGAGCTCTGCCTCATGTTGAAAGGGCGTGAACTCCCCTGTTGCTTATGTGGCAGAAGGGGGTTGGCTGAGAAAGGAGGCCAGTGTGTGTATATAAGAAAAGTTCTAGAGACAGAGACAGAATTGGAATGTTCCTCCTGGTGGCTCCTGTTGAAGGAAGCAGAATTGTCCCAGCATCTGGGAGCTGGGCTGCTGGACTGAAGAAGTGAGTTGGAGTTTTCTTGAGAGAGAGAGAGAGAGAGAGAGAGAGAGAGAGAGAGAGAGAGAGAGAGAGAGAGATTCTCCTAACATCTGGAAGCTGACTGAGAACTGAGTTGGAGTTTTCCTGAGACCAGAATCTGTTGAAGGCCACCTGGAAGGCTGACACGGCTTGCCTGGAAGGCCTCCTGGAGGGCTGAGATTTCTCCTGGGTAGGGCCAGCTGAACTGCTGGAAGACTGAAGCATGACCAGGATAAGCCTTTGTTAGTTCATGGCTTGGCTGATCTTTGAGTTCCCAGCAACAGAAGTGGTGAAGGGTTTGAGATGTGCTGGACCCTGTGGACTTTGGTATGTGTCAGGGACTGTCCAGAGGACTGAACAGGGACCTGGCAGCTGTCTGCTTCTGAATCCAGATGACTGTTTGGTGGATTCAGGAAGGAGCTGGGACCATGAAAGGAATCATCATGAAAGGAATCCAGGGAATCAGAGAGACCACCCAGAGTCAAGATGAAGAAAAGGCCTCTCCTTGGTTATTGAATGAGTTTATTAGACACCGAGGGGTGAAGGGTTTGTGTAATTTTCTAATGATTGTATCTTGTGATTAATAATACTTAGTGACTGATTGCTAGATGAGTGATTGATTAAGTTAATGATTTGCCCCATGAGTGGAAGATTGATTATTATATTGTGAATTGACTGAACGATTAAGTAAGGAGGGTTCCCCCCTTAGGGAAACTAGATGATTATTCTTTTGTTCCTTGTTTTAAATATCGTGGCCACTGTAGTGAAAATGGTGGCCATTCTAATGTTAAGCTGTTGTGAACACTATATTGTGACTTTCTGTGATAAAATATAATGTTGTGAATATTATTTTGTGATTTGTTGTGAATGTTTGCCTTGATTTGTAATGGAACAAATGGAGTGTTCACTATACTGTGAAATCTGAACCTTAAAGCTGCTCATGCATTCTTTTGGGAATCTGCTCATGCATGGCCTTACAACATGCTCCTCCCTTGTTTGTCTCCCCTGTTCTAACATGTCCTTGGTATTTCATGCTGCCTCTCTGCCAACTGACCATCCTGTTCCATACAACCAGCCTTTTGTTTTGGGCCCCTCACAAGCTGAGACTTTCCTGAGGCCGACTTTCCCACCCCAGCAAGCTCCCCCAGCTGGCATTGGGCCCACCAAACCTCATCCAGTGCTCCGTGGTTCCAGTCCAGAGCCATGTCTGCTCCTGGCCCCAAGGGGAACAGCACTGGTCAATGTTCAGCTGTGGAAGTAAAAACTGGCCATATGCCCACGACCTAAAAAAGAATGAGCAATTCTCATGACCACCAGGTAGTGGGACCAAATGGAAGGGACCATCTGCACAGCAGACAATGATGGTGGTAGGGAAACTGCCTGCCATAGACGGGCACTGTTCTGGATTCTGTTCCCCTAGATTAATAGAAATTGGTAGAGATAGATCAGAGGCCAAGATAGTGGCCCTGAAACATGGAGGGAGAGCCAATGAAGACCTGATGCCTCAAAGAGAAGCTGGTGACCCAGAAAGCCTAGAAAGAAACCTGAGCAATCCTGTTAGCTAAGTCAATTTTTAGTGGGACCAATTAAGCTTGAAAGCTCTTTGGAAGTAGTTTGTAGTTGGAAGTGTGCAAGGGAAGGGCTGCTGGATTTGGAGTTCAAGGACCTTGGTTTAAACCCTGTTTCTGCCATTTACGACTTGTATGACCAGACATGAGTGACTTTGATTCCCTGGGCCTCTAGGAGGGACTCTATGGCCTCTGAGATTCCTTCCAATTCTAGGTGGATCTGATCCTAGGAGGATATGAGTCGTTTCTACACTGTGGACTCATGTTTGGAGAGAGAGAGGAAAAGAGAGAGAGAGAGAGAGAGAGAGAGAGAGAGAGAGAGAGAGAGAGAGAGAGAGAGAGTGAGTATAGTGGTCATGGCTCATGGCAATTGGAATCTCATCTACTGCACTTAGCAGCTGTGTCACCTCAGATAGCAGCAAACATGTTTCTGTAATGGGGATGGGGGCTCTCTAACTTCTCCCCAGCCCTGCCCAAAGGGGAACCTGGTCAGCTTTGAGAGGTCAGAAGATTTGGACTTCGTATCAGAGTATCCCATGAGAAGTGGTGGCCTGAGGGAGGAAAGGAAGCTTTAGAAAGTCTAGGCCCATTGGTATGAGCCCTAAAAAGGTCCTGAGTGTCAGAGCTACCCCTCAGAGAATTTCATGAAGCCTCCAAGAGGGGAGGAAGACTTCCAATAATCAAGAGCTGTAAGTCACACTCTTCCACACATGGCCCTGAAGCTTGAGCCCACTTTCCACCATTCTCTGTGTCCTTGTGGGAGAATGCATCCCTGGTTTGTCGAATGTTCTGTACCAATTCTCAGTTTCCTCTTAGTGATGACCTGTTTCTAAAGCTTTGGCTAGCTAACTGATAATCAGTGGGGAACATGCTGGTGGGGGCTCATGAGCAGCAGTACTAGAAAACCTCACAACTTCTCACAGTCATACCACAACCCCAAGTGGAGGTGAGCTGTTCATCCTCTGGGTCCTCGGCTGACCAAAGCAAGTGGGAGCTGGGAATCAGCCAGAGATGGAGCCTCTCGAGGAAAGTCTTCTGTGAACTTTCTAGGATTGGGAGTCACTCTGATTGGTCTCCTTGCCTCCAGAATCCAGTCTGTTTCCAAAGAGCTGCCTCACCAACCCTGCTAAACTATAGCCCTGCCCATTTCACACAGATTCCAGAACTTTCAGTGGCTCTCTATAGCCTCTTGGGTAGAGTCTCATGGACTAAGCCTGGCCAAGTCTGGCTGCTCCAACCTATGCTTTCAGGCTTATCCTATTACTTTTCCTGTTAGACACACACTCTCCTCTCCAGGCAAACAGGCCTGAGAACTGCTCATGATCTTTGTCTTCCACAGGCACAGCCCTTCATGCTTGGAGTCTGGCGGCTCCTTATGGCTGCCTCCTTGGGCCGCCTCCCCTGCACCCCCCCCCCCAATTTTGCCTCTTTCCTGTATGGAATGTGTTTGTGTTGTTTCACATGACAGACTGCAGGCTCCCCGAGGGCAAGGCCTGTTTCTATTTGTCTTTATATTTCCAGTGCCCAGCACAGAGCAAGGCATACAGGAGAATCTGAGAGGTTTGCTGATTTTACTCAACGAAGTGTTGTGTTGGAAAGTGTAACAGATTTGAAGTCAGAGGTGGTCATTATTGGAGTCCAGGAACCTGAGTTCAAATCCTATCACTCCATGTATGACATTGGGCAAGTCTTTTAATGTCTCTGAGCCTCAGTTTCCTCCTAGTAATGCTCTCTAAGGCCCCTCCCAGCTCCAAATCTAGGAGCCTGTGAATCACTAATGTATTGTTACTGCTTTGGGGCCAGACTTGTGATTTCATTAGTGTAGGGAAGGGCCAGTATGAAACTCTCTCCAGGGAGATAGGCGGGTTATCTATCTAGGGACTCAGTTTTATTTTTTTAATTAATTTAGTTTCAGTTTTGAACATTCACTCTGATAAGATTCTGAGTTCTAAATTTCCCCCATCTCTGGCAGGCAACCACATACAGAATCTACATGTATGATCATATGAAACATATTTCCACATTAGTCAGGTTGTGAAAAAAGAATAAGAACAAAAGAAAAAAAACACAAGAAAGGAAAAACCAAAAACAACCACAAAAAGAGCCAAACATCTGCTTCAGTCTACACTTCAGTCTGCACTCCTCCACCGGTCTCTGGACGCGGACGGCTTTTTCCATCGTGAGTCTTTGGACTTGTCTTAGGCCCTTGCATTGCTGAGAAGGGCTAAGTCTATTAAAGTCAGTCCTCACAGATACAATGTATCTGTCATTGTATACAATGTTCCCCTGGTTCTGCTCCACTCACTCAGCATCAGTTCATATAAGTCTTTGCAGGGTTTTCTGAAATCTGCCTGCTCATCATTTCTTATAGCACAATAGTATTCCATGACATTCATACTCCACAGCTTGTTCAGCCATTCCCCAATTAATGGGTATTCCCTTGATTTCCAAGTCTTAGCCACCACAAAGAGCTTCTATCCATATTTTTGTCCTCGTGGGTCCTTTCGAGGGCTCAGTTTTAGAGCATCCCCTGGGGGTCCTGAGAGGGTGACTCTAGCCACAGACACCACCCATATACCTGTGAAGTAGGCTTCGAATCCAGATTTTCCAGACTCCCAAGCCAGCCGTGTGTCCCCTGCCCTTGGGCCATCACACCTCTCATGATTGTTATCTGAATTCTCCTCCTTCTCCAGTTCAGAGCAGCCTGCTGATTCGCCCTATAATGAGTAAGGAGTCTGGATGTGAGTGTAGAGCTACAGCAAGGCCTCCTGGCACACTCTTTGGCTTTAATGAACTCAAGCTGGCTTCCCAGGAGATCATCATTTGTAAGTGATGGGTGGAGGCATGAATTGGACACTGAGTATCCTCCTGCTGAGGCACAGACCCCGAGGCCAGGCCAGCAACCCTCATTAACGCTGCAGATTGAGCTCCTGAAGGAGACTGGTTGCTGGTTCTAGGAGGGCTGGTCTTCTGTCTCTGAGAAGGGCTCTGCAGTCCTCAGACCAGAGAGGCTAGTTCTCCCTGAACAACCCACACAGCCCAAATGCCTAGTGCACAGAGACTACAAGGCACAGATTACAATTCTAATTCCAATTGTCCTGGTAGCCCATTAATCTTGGTTTGGTGGAATATTTTCCTAATTTAATCTTTCTGCTCATTAAAGCTTCAGTTGGTCCAGGAGGATGTGGCTTCCCTTCATCATTGCAGGTAGCAGCCCTTCAGCTCTTCCCTGTGCTAGCCTATCAGTCCTCCATGGAGGTCCTTGTCTGCTCGGTGCCTTCTTCCCTCTGGGCACCAGTGTGGCCCTCAGGCTTTGTGCTGGGTACCGTTCCCTCCCTTTTGCTGCATGGTCAGCTTGCCTGCTTTTCTGAGCCTTTATAGCCCATCTTAGCCAAAGATCACTGTGGGGGATACATGGCAGCCTTCCTGTACCCACTGAGCCTCTCCATCACCCCTCACTTTCCCCACAACTGGGAATCTTCAGTAATTGAAGTGTTCACCATAAGGTCCTACTGCAAGCTGGAATTTCTGTGCCAAGGAGTTTTTTAAAATGTGCATAAATTGTACCCAAGAGATTCTTGGCTTGTGGCTCTGCTCTGGGTCATGGCTGAGCTGGGAGAACGGGTTCCCATTGGTGGCATTTCTCCCTCGTCACCCCTTCCTTGGGGCTTCTTTGTCATTTCTAAGAACAAAACTGAGACGGACACCAGGAACCATGGTCTGTGGGTGGTGGGTGGCACAGGGCAGGCTGGAGGCCTATGGCATGTGGGAGGCACTGGGGCTGTCTGGAAAAAAGAGAAACAGACAGTGCTTGGGGACTTGTTGACTCATTTTCCCTGTTAGAATGTAAGCCCCTTGAGGGCAGGGACCCATTCTTTGTCTGCCACTGCTGAAGCATCCAACCAGTGTTTGGTGATCAAGAGCCCTGGTAACAGCTGTCTACTGTGATGGAACTTGGCTGAGCCAGCCTGTCTGCATCAGACATCCCATGCTCTGGAGGGTCTACATTGTGTCTGGGGCCAAGGAGGATGCCTCCTTTGTGACCCTGGTCACCCCCATAGCCGTGCCTTGAGAGCTCCCATGATGTGAAGGAGCTGTTGCCTAGGCATGGCAAGATAGGCTCAGAAGGTCAGATCAACAGTACTGTGGGCTAATGAGGTCTCAGGCTGACCCTCTTACATCACCAGCTTGTGGGATTTGTGCCAGATGGACATACCCTCTAGCTGCAGGCCAGCATTGTGGGGTGGGGGTGAAAAGGGGGTGGGAAGAAGGAAGTTACATGGCTGCCCTAAGGAGCTGGACTTGTCAGTGCCATCCTTGGCAGTGACTCACTTTGGCCTTCCCCCATCCCTGTCTGCTCCACCCTGGAGGGCTGAGGAGAGGTGGTTCAGCCTTAGGTAGTGGGCATCAGCCTGAGGAGAGTTGAAGGGAGGGCCCTGGAGAATCCAAATTGGAACACCTCAGACTGGTCTGGGGGCCTTTCCCTCCCTTCCTCCAAGGAGGTACCTACTTCTCTGGAATATGTCTGTCAGGAGGCTGTTTATCCCTGCGCCCAGGCACCTGGCAATGGGCTGCTCTGCTGGGGCACTCCCTGAAGGGTGCTCTCCCCATCTGTCCAAGCCTGCTGGGAAGAGAGAAGCTGGGTTAGCTTACTGCCTCATCCCCTGCAGCTCTAAAACCCCACAAGCTCCCTGGCCGTTCCTTACTGGTGTTTTGCTTATAAGATTGTCAAGTTGATGGGGAAGGATATAAAAAAGTCAGCTCGCCTTGCCAACATCCTTGTGGAATATCAGCGGGGATTTTGGTGATGGATTTGAGTCAGTGGCTCCCATATACACTGTGCTGGGGAGTGTTTACACTCTCTCTGCAGAGCACAAACACACTGTGAGAGTGTGACACTCTGAACCAAGACCAGCTCTTGATTAGAGGAAGGCCCAGCTTCCAGTCTGGGCAGCTTCCAAGCTAGCTGCTCCGAGGCAAAGCCCAAGGATAGGGAAAGCTTTCCCGAACGCCACCTCCTCCCAAGCACTTAGGCCATCCCTCCAGGGGCAATGGGGCACACAAGGGCAGCCCCCCAGGGAAGGGGGCATCTCGGGGAAGGAGGGGGCACCCCGGATCCAGAGCTCCAACGGACCTCTGCTGCCATCCCAGAAACCTTTCTCCTGCAAGTCAACACTCATTGATCGCCTGGGATGTGTGGGGTCCTGTGTTAAGCACTGGGCATAGAAAGAAAGGCAAAAGACAAGCCCTGCCCTCAAGGAGCTTACAGTCTAAGGAGGGGGGCCAAATGGAAATATCCGGAGCTGAACAGAGACAGAGAAATTGGAGCCCTTCAGGAGGGGAAGGCGTGAGCACTAAGAGGGACTAGGAAAGGCTTTTTGGAGAGGGTAGGATTCGAGCTGAGACTCACAGGTGGCCAGGGTAGCCAGGAAGGAGGCACTGAGGGAGTCCCAGTCCTAGGCAATCAGAGGCAGGAGTGGGGCCTTGGCCACCACCCCAGCTCTAGAAGGAGGAGACAGAGACCAGAAGAGAGGGGGAACCCTGGCGCTCAGACTGTCTAGGGTGCGGCGTTGTGGTCAGAGGTGGCAGTGGCTTTGGGGAGCTGCTCCCCAGTGAAAAGAGATTCAGAGAGCGCATACTACGTGAGGGCACTGTGGCTGAGCACTTGTTACCAAGCTGATCTCCTGTGGTCCTCACAGTCACCCTGTAGGGTAGCGGGTAGGACCATGGCTGTTTTACAGTTGAGGACACTGAGGCAAACACTGGGGGCAGCCTGGGGAAAAGTGGGGGAGCTCTCTAAAGCTGTCTGCTGCCTGCTCTTGCCATGCTCGCGGGGCAGGCCAGATGGTGCTTTTTGGACTCTCCTCCAGGCTTCGTCTCCTTGCTAATCTCAGAACTTCGGTGGGGCCCTCCTGCTTCCTCAGTCTGCCAGGGCTCTGTCCCCTCAAAGTCCATTCCACCGCCACTTTGTTTCCCGGTGCTCATAAAACTCTTCCAGAGACCAGCAGGCAGCAGAATGGAGAGGAGGGTGTGGACAGCCATTCTCATTGCTCTTGGGCAAGACCAGGACTGCTGATGGCCCTCCGGAGATCTGGGAAGGTCTTCACACCCCTAAGAGAAGTTCAGGCTCTGCGATCTTCAGCTAGCTCGGCACGCCCAGTGACTGGCCCAGTGGAATCTCCAGCTGGGGCAGCTGGGGAGAGCTGTGAGAAGCCTCGGCCCTGGCCCAGCCCCACCGCAGCTGGGAGCTCCGGCTCAGCCTCTTCCTTCTTTCCATCCATCCATTCCATAGCCATAGATTTGCAGGGCACGTTGGGGGTGGAGGGGGGTTGAGGTGGGTGCTGGGAGGCAGCTGGAGGACTGCGGATCAGGTCTGCTGGGCAGGAGCTCTTCTGCTGCTCTAAACAGTGAAGGGGTAGGGGCAGATGACCTCCAAGGGCCAGCCCATGTCTGAACTGGACAGAGACCTGAGGGGGGGTGAGCAACATCTCAGACAGTTCATTGCAGCTTTTATTAAGGAGCTCCTGCAAGACCTTAGGGGCCTCAAGAAGCTTCTGTTCAGGGAGAACACAGCCTGGGTACAGATCGGTAACCAGGGGAGAGCAGGAGGGCTTCCTGGGGACCGGTCTGTCCCCCATGGCTGGCTCTTCTCTCCTGTTCCGCTCCCTTCGGGCTCGGACCCTCAGCTGCCAGGGGCCCGAGCCCCATAATTAGCTCCTGTGGCAGCCAAAGAGCAGGTCTGAGTGCATGCTGACCACTAACTGGCCGTGCGACCTTGGGCATGTCCGAGACCATTCTTTGGTCCTGTTTGAAAGGATATAGTTGGAATCGCGAGCCGGAAGGGACCCCTGTCTCTCGGTCCAACTCTCTTTTTCCTGGTGAGGTCACCGAGGCTCGGGTAAAGGACTTACCCAAGGGCACTTCACTAGAGTTGGGATTTGGCCCTGACTCCTTCTCCTCCCTCCACACCCCAGCCTCCTGGGGCCTTTCACGCCTTTTCTTCTGGGGACTCCTGCGGGCCTTCCTGATGCCTGCTCCCAAAAGGATGTAAGGGAGGGGAGTGCGAATGTGCATGTCTGCACCCCTGCCCTTAGCAGCCATCCGCCGACACCGCCGCGAGACCCTCGCCAGGGGCGGGGCCTGCCTGCGCAGAGACCCCCCCCCCCCGCCCTGCCCCCTTTAGCCACGTGGCTCCGGGGGTCCTTTCCTCCCCACCTGTGTGTTTGGGGGGAGAGGGCTTCCCGAGCAGTCCCCGAGTCACAGCCCGCCCCTCCCCTCACCCTCCTGGCTGGATGAACCCAGAGACCGAGGTCTGGGGTGACGATGGCAGGGTCGTCTCCCGGGTCCCAGTCTCAGTGTCCCCACCTGTAAAATCGGTGCCCTAGGCATCCTCCCGCCCCTGCATCCTTGGAGGCCTGGGTTCCGGTCGGGCTTCTCTTCCACACTCTCTGAGCGCCCCTGGGAAAGAGCCTTCCCCTCCTGAGCCTCAGTTTTCCCCCCTGTAAGAGGTCACGGAGGCGCGCCCCCGCACCGGGCTCCCGTGCTCGTGCCCGTCACCGCAGTTGGCAGCCTCGGAGAAGCCCAGCTCACACTCCTCCGGCACTTGGCCACGCCCCCTAGGTGCTCGGCCCCGCCCCAGGCCGCTTGGACCGGGAGGCCGCAGGGTCCAAGGCTCGAGGAAGGCCCCGCCCACAGGCCCTCCCCCTCAGGGGCTTCGGCAGCCAGTTCCGGCCCAATAGGAGCGCCGCGGCTCTCTCCTACCCCGCCCAGGATCCGCCTCCTGGACGCCGGGATAGTCCTTCGGCCACTCTGCTTCGGGTTGCCGCAGGGCTGATGGCTTGGAGAAGCCCCGCCCACAAGTCGAAAGCTCAGAGGCCTCCGCGGCCAGCTGTTGTCCAATAGGAGCGCAGCGGCCTTCCTCCGGCCCGCCTCCTGAGAGCCTTGCCCCGCCTCCTACCGCTGTGGTCTGGCTGCGGCGGGGCTGACGGTTTCGGGAAGCCACGCCCACAGTCCCGCCCTCATCGGCCTCCGCGCCAGCCTCGGCCCAGTAGGAGACCAGAACCCCGCCCCGGCTCCGCCTCCAGCCTCCAGGCCCGGCCCCCCGGGTTCCAGGCTCTCGGCGCCGCGGCCGCTAGGGCCGGAGCTGCGGCAGGCTGGCGCTGCGGCCTGGATCTGTCCGAGGTGAGGAGGAGGTCTGTGCGCGTGCGCGCGCAGCAAGGCGCGTCCCCGAGACCGTGACGTCGGGCCCCGCCCCCGGGGGCGGGGCGGGGCGGGGGCGGCGGCGCGGGCACAGGCAGTCAGAGGGCGCGGGCGCGGGCGCGGGGCCGGCCGGGGCCAGTCGGGCGGCGGCGGCGGCGGTGGCGGCTCGGGGCGCGGGGTTCCGCGCGGACAGACCGAGGGAGGGACGGCGCTCATGGCGGCCGCGCCGCGCGGCCTCCGGGGACGGTGAGTGACGGGATCCCACGCGCACTCACGGGCGCGGGCTCGGGGGGGGGGGGCCGGCGGGGAGGCTTGGGGGGGCGGGCTGCCTCACCCCCCCTCCACCCTCCGCTGGGGGCTCGGCCTCACACCTCCCGCCCTCCTGGAGGGGCCTGTGGGGTGTCCACGCGTGGGCTCCGCGGAGGGTTCCCCCCCCATCCATCCCTCGGTCCCCGCGGTGCCCGGAGCCCCGGACGGCCCCGCGTGCGCGCTGCGTGCTGGACAGGGCATGTGTGTGCACGTCTGCATCGGAGTGTGTGTGTGTGTGTGTGTGTGTGTGTGTGTGTGTGTGTGTGTGTGTGTGTGTGTGTGTGTGTGTGTGTGTGTGTGTGTGTGTGTGCGCGTGTGTGTGCGCGCGCGCGCGTGGGAGCGGGCGATCCGCGGACGCTCGGGTTCGAGCGTGGCCTCGGCTGCCCCCCAGGGCCGAGCAGCACTCGAAGACGGCGCGGGGCGGAGCGGGCTGCCACCTGCTTGGGCAGCGGGAGCACCCCCCGGGCATCCCTCCACCCGCTCGGCACCCCGGAGCCCGCAGGAGCCTGAGCAGCCAAGGTGCCCGGGGCACTACCCAGGGTGCGCGCAGAGGCCGCAGCAGACCCCTGGGGAGCACGCCCGGGTCCCCCGCTGGGCTCCGCTGCCGCTCCCCGCCGCCCCCCAGCACCCGGGGGGACCCCCTTTGGTCTGGTGCCGGTGGTGCCTCTGCCGGGCGCGCTGGCACTCCCCACCCCCACCCCACTGCTGCATTTTGACAGCTTCGGGCGCGAGGACGAGCGCAGCCCCCTCCAATCCTGGGCATCAGAGCCTGACCAGACGAAGGTCCGGCTTGGCAGATGTTTGTGCAGGAGAGGCCCAGCCGGACCGGCTCCCTCCTTTCCTCTCTCCCTCCCTCCCTCCCTCCCTCCCTTCCTTCCTTCCTTCCTTCCTTCCTTCCTTCCTTCGTTCCTTCCTTCCTTCCTTCCTTCCTTCCTTCCTTCCTTCCTTCCTCCCTTCCTCCCTCCCTT